>JAMPIV010015630.1:494101-522231 GCA_024509875.1 Oreohelix idahoensis
TTTCATCCGCCATCTTGCGTGAACAAGATGGCCGTTAATTTATTCTGTCTCAGAGACTGGTGAACGGTGCTCGTTGATTGGTTGAAGCAAATCTGTATCTCGACATAGTGATTAACAAAGTAGTGGGTTACACTCGTTTCACGACATAGCCCCCTCCTTTCCTAGCTGTGACTTGTCATAGCTGACGTGTAAACCCCTGCTGTGGTTAATCCTTTTGCGTCTGTCCTTCCAGAGTACTAGGGTGTCGACTTAAAAAATCAGCTCCTACATTGTCTCTTCCCGGAATGTAATTCACGGTAAAGGAATAAGGCGCCAGAAGCAGCCTCCACCTTAACAATCTCGAATTTAGCTTTTTAGATGCAGCCAAGAATGTTAAAGGTTGGTGATCGCTTTGGACAATGAAGTGTGTCCCATACAGATAAGGTGAAAATTTGTTGATGGACCAAATTAGAGCTAAACATTCTTTCTCTATGGTCGAGTAGTTCAACTCAGCTGCATTCAGCTTCCTACTGGCGTAGGCGACTGGTAAAAGTACCTCCGGCTGGGCTTTTGATTTCTGCAAGAGAGTTGCACCAATCCCTATACTGCTAGCGTCCGTCCTTAATACAAATTCCTGTGTGATATCGGGTAGCGTAAGGATAGGTTTGCTGGTGAGTTTTGCTTTTAGCTCTGTGTAAGCTTTTTCACAATCAGCATTCCATTGGATTTTGTCAGGCTGTCCTTTCTTCGTTAAGTTAGTTAATGGTGCACACAGAGAGTTAAAGTGGGGTATGTACTTCTGATAGAACCCACATAATGACACGAATGATCTCACATCTTTCTTCGTTTGAGGTCGGGGTGCCTTCTTTAGCTTCTCTATATTCTTTGGGTCAGGAGACATATGACCTGTAGAAATAGTGTGACCTGGGAATTCCAACTCCTTACAACCGATATAGCACTTGGTTGGACGTGCAGTTAATCCAGTTTCTCTCAGTCTGTCAAACAACATGGAGAGCGCTACTATATGCTCTTCAAATGTGTTTGTAGCAACAAGAATGTCATCCATAAAGTTAGTGATATGGGGATTTTGTAGAGGTTCCAATAATTTCCTCATCATTCTTGAAAAGATACTGGGAGCATTTTTCAGGCCAAAGGGTAGTACATTAAACTCGTAGTGTCCGTCTGATGTACTAAATGCCAGCATTTTCCTAACTTCTGGTTTCACTGGTATTTGGTAGTATCCCTTGCTTAGATCTACCTTCGATAAATACCTAGCCTTACTCAGTGTAGAGAACAGCTGGTTGGTGTCAGGTAATGGGTCCACCTGAGATTCTGTGATCGCATTAAGCTTCCGGTAGTCAATACATAACCTGTGTTCACCACTCGGTTTTCTCAATAGCACCACACTTGAGCTATAGGGAGAGTCTGACTTCGAGATAATTTCCTCCTTCAACAGATAATCAACTTCCTCCCTTAGTGCTTGGGCTTTCGCATAGGGTATAGGGTATGTTCTCATGCATACTGGGGTAGGGTCTGTAACCTTCATGTCGTACTCTAACAGATTCGAACGACCTGGCTTATCTGTGAGCACATCAGCATGGGTTTCCAACACTTTCTGAACCCTCTTCTTCTGCTCTGGAGTTAAATGTTCACTAATATTTACTTGAACATAATCCTCTGTAGTTGTGAGTGGATACTCCATAGAGTGAAGTGGTTCACCGTGCATTTCTGTTGCAATGGCTAGGGTCATGATACGTGCAACTTCTGATGATTCCTTGTCGTAGTATTTTTTAAGAAGATTGACATGATATACCTTCTCCTTTCCTTTCTTGTCAATCTTATAATTGGTCCTGGAAAGTTTCTCCAGTATGACATAGGGTCCCTGCCATCCAATCTGCAATTTATTATTGCTGCTCGGCAACAGTAATAACACCTTTTCACCCACCTCCAGTTCCCTATCCTTTGTACAGTGGCCCCTATTCCCATATGTCCACTGAAGGGTATAGCATGTCCTAGCGTCATAACCTTCTCCCTGTAAGATTTTGGCACTCAATGTGCTATCTGCTGCCTGAGCCTTTTTCATCTCTTCTGGATGAGTATTGATAGGATTCTCCTCCATTTTCCTGGAGCTTTCCCTGGTCTGGACTGTTGCCATAACTACAGGTTTTATAGGTTCTCCAAGGAAAACATACCTACACCCCAAAATCAAAGGGTAAATAGGGTCGTCCATCACTGCTGCTTTGATTTCTCCTTCCACATAGCGAGATCTTATGTTGATTCGGGCTATGGGTAATGTCATGGTTCTTGCTCCCTTGATAGGTCCTCTGATTTCCACTGTTTCTGTGGTTATCTGGTCAGGACTCACTAGAGAAGAGCACACAACTGAATCAAAGTCCAATCCTGTGTCATATAAACACAGTACTTGAGTGCCATTCACGGTCACTTCCTCACAGACAGGGGGATGATGGAAGTCTTTCTGACTTACTGCCATTTCCTTCTTTCCCTGATTCCCTGTTGTAAGACATGCAGCATGATGAGGAGGATTCTTCCTTCTGCAGTCCGCAGTATTGTGGTTACTCATTAGACAAGTTTTACACCACTTTCCTTCCTTCCGGTAAGGTGTCTTATCCGATCTTAGAGGGTTTTTGTCCTTTTGGTCAAACCTTTGTTTGTTCCTTGTGGTATGGTCCTTTTGTTCATATTTGGTATAGTTTTGTGATGATTTGAAGTTTTCACCCTGCTTCTTCTTATTTCCTAATAATTCTGCCTGAGCTGCTTGATACCTCTCAGCAACAGTTACAATATCTTCCAATCTCTCTGCTCCTTGTTCCATGATAAACTTCCTCATTTCTTGAGGCATGGACTCTTTCACTTGCTCCATCATTACCATTTCTTTCAGATCCTGACACTTCCCTAAACTACTCCATTTTTCCAAATAGGTTTCCAATCTAGCCGAGAATTGGTGATAGTTTTCTCCTGGAAGAAGTTTAGCTGTTCGGAATTTCTTTCTATATGATTCTGAGTTCTTTTCATATCTCACAAGCAGTGCCTGCTTCAGGATTTCATAATCTTCCTGGTCATCTCTTGAGAGCTTCAAATACACATCGTAGGCCACACCTCTCAATCCCTGAGATAGTTTAAGACTCCATTTTTCTTTCACTAAGCCATAGGTAGTGGCTAGTCTTTCGTATCTATCCAGGTACGACTCAATGGCGTCTTCTTTCTCAACAAATGGGTCCAGATGAAAATTCATGGCCCCACTTGAGGTGCTCTGGCTGGAGCTACTCTCAGAGTGAGGTGAGCTACCACCATTATTGCCAGTATTTGCCTGAATTTCAAGCTCTTTTAATCTCAACTGATGGTCTCTCTCTGCTTGTAATTTCCTTTCCTCATTTTCCGCCTCCCATTTCTTGGCTTCAATTTCTAATCTTTTGGTTTCTCTCTCAGCTTCCAGTCTTTTGTCTTCTCTCTGAGCTTCCAGTCTTTTGTCTTCTCTCTGAGCTTCCAGTCTTTTGTCTTCTCTCTCAGCTTCCAGTCTTTTGGCTTCTCTCTCAGCTTCCGCTTGCAACCGCCTTTCTTCAGCCTCTAATTTCTTTGCTTCTCTATCAGCCTCTAATTTCCTTGCTTCAGTCTCTAATTGCAACTTTCTTTCTTCCCTATCCATATGTTTGTCCACTTCTGTTGTGACATACTGAGTGAGAGCATCACCTGTCATATTTTAATTCCTTACCCATCTGCATGATCGCAGTTCTGAACTTCACTAGATCAGCCATGGCGTTACTTAGATAGGGTATGTATATTTACTATAACAAGGTTATTGTAATTAAACTTAATTAATTTAAATGAACAAAAAATTTCCGTGCAACTTTGTGAGCATCAACTATTTACTGAGTACTAAATGGTACTCCTCCTAAGAAAATATTGTTTTTTTTTTTTAAATCCTATTATAGAATTTTTTTTCAAAAATCTGTTTCTTATGTTATCTATGGGTGGCACAAGATAGAGTTAGTAGATAGATGAATAGACCAAGTATGGCTCAAGATATACAGAAATATCCCAGGAACGAGCCCCCAGTGTGGCGAGAGGTTTTATTTGGCTCTTGGATCAGTATAGTACTGACAATTACAGAAATAGAATTTCTGCAGAAAATGGTGAAGTCCCAGTGTCTGAGAGAACTACTGGTATCACAAATTAGTTACGGCTGTGAATGTTCTGATCTCGAAACAATAGTAGAGAGGAGACCGACATAAAGTGCCACCTCCGCTGTGTAACTAACTGTGATATTAATAAACAAGGAAACAGATTTTACTTAACAATGATAAAATTGACAAGTCGTTCAAATACAATTTCCTTATTATTTATTTAGTATATACACTATCTACTCTTGTGCTGAAGGGTGAATGTTGAAAAATGGAATGTAATGAATTTGTAAGTTTCATATATGATTTTACAAATATTTATTATATATATATATATATATATATATATATATATATATATATATATATATATATATATATATATATATATATATATATATATATATATATATATATATATATATATATATATATATATATATGTAAATAAATATTACAACAAGTTTTCCAATTATAGGAACAAAAATTATATCAGCTGTGCTGTTATTCAATTATAGTACATGTATCAGCTGTGCTGTTAATTAAGGATATAACACTTATCAGCTATGCTGTTATTTTTGTCTCTTGCTATGCTACTTCACTTTCTCATCACTGACAGTTTCTATGCTCACAATGCTGACAGAAATGGTACTAATGTGTACTCATCTCTCTAAGGTCTGTTCTTCTTTGGTTGGTTCACACAACATCGGCTGAGTATCGTTCCTTTAGCCCACCCAAGACTGAGGGGGACCAAAGATGTAGAGTCAGGACAACCTCTATGCTCCTGCGGAGTTCCAGGCAGCTGGATTGACGACCCACGATCTCAGGTTTTAGGACACGAATAAAACCCTCTAAGATTCAAACCGGCCAGATTTTGACTCGACTTAGCAAAGCAAGCTGCAGGTCATTGCACTCCAGGTAAGCTATAAATCAAGGTGACAGCTTCTCCTCTTCAGTCGGTCGGTATCTCTGGCGTCGTGTCGGTGATGTGTGATTATGCATAAAATCCGCCCGATTATATAGGTAGGTAAATGCTTAAGGAAAGCGTTTGGTTGGTTCCTGGCGGAGCAAAATGATTGGTTTCCTCCGGTTTAGTCTCAAGCGCTGTACAGCCTAATTTTATTCAGTTTTCATCCGCCATCTTGCGTGAACAAGATGGCCGTTAATTTATTCTGTCTCAGAGACTGGTGAACGGTGCTCGTTGATTGGTTGAAGCAAATCTGTATCTCGACATAGTGATTAACAAAGTAGTGGGTTACACTCGTTTCACGACAAGACTATTACCACAGTTGTTCCGTACTGGTTTTTTACGAAGTATGAGACTATTACCACAGTTGTCCCGTATTACCTCCTTACAGAAGATGAGACTATTACCACAGTTGTCCCGTATTAGCTCGACTCAGAATATGAGACTATTACCACAGTTGTTCCATACTGGTTCCTTACAGAGTATGAGACTATTACCACAGTTGTTCCATATTAGCTCATGTCAGAGTATGAGACTATTACCACAGTTGTTCCGTACTGGTTCTTTACAGAGTATGAGACTATTACCACAGTTGTTCCGTATTAGCTCATGTCAGAGTATGAGACTATTACCACAGTTGTTCCGTACTGGTTCCTGACAGAGTATGAGATTATTATCACAGTTGTCCCGTATTACCTCCTTACAGAAGATGAGACTATTACCATAGTTGTTCCGTATTAGCTCATGTCAGAGTATGAGACTATTACCACAGTTGTTCCGTACTGGTTCCTTACAGAGTATGAGACTATTACCACAGTTGTCTCGTATTACCTCTTTACAGAAGATGAGACTATCACCACAGTTGTCCCGTATTAGCTCATGTCAGAGTATGAGACTATTACCACAGTTGTTCCGTACTGGTTCCTTACAGAGTATAAGACTATTACCACAGTTGTTCCGTATTACCTCCTTACAGAAGATGAGACTATTACCACAGTTGTCCCGTATTACCTCATGTCAGAATATGAGACTATTACCACAGTTGTTCCATACTGGTTCCTTACAGAGTATGAGACTATTACCACAGTTGTTCCATATTAGCTCATGTCAGAGTATGAGACTATTACCACAGTTGTTCCGTACTGGTTCTTTACAGAGTATGAGACTATTACCACAGTTGTTCCGTATTAGCTCATGTCAGAGTATGAGACTATTACCACAGTTGTTCCGTACTGGTTCCTGACAGAGTATGAGATTATTACCACAGTTGTCCCGTATTACCTCCTTACAGAAGATGAGACTATTACCATAGTTGTTCCGTATTAGCTCATGTCAGAGTATGAGACTATTACCACAGTTGTTCCGTACTGGTTCCTTACAGAGTATGAGACTATTACCACAGTTGTCTCGTATTACCTCTTTACAGAAGATGAGACTATTACAACAGTTGTCCCGTATTAGCTCATGTCAGAGTATGAGACTATTACCACAGTTGTTCCGTACTGGTTCCTTACAGAGTATGAGACTATTACCACAGTTGTCCCATATTACCTCCTTACAGAAGATGAGACTATTACCACAGTTGTCCCGTATTAGCTCATGTCAGAGTATGAGACTATTACCACAGTTGTTCCGTACTGGTTCCTTACAGAGTATGAGACTATTACCACAGTTGTCCCGTATTACCTCCTTACAGAAGATGAGACTATTACCACAGTTGTCCCGTATTAGCTCATGTCAGAGTATGAGACTATTACCACAGTTGTTCCGTACTGGTTCCTTACATAGAATGGGTTTACCGCAACAAACGTCTCCTAGTTAGTCCCGGGGGGTCTATGCAGAGACAAATAAAGAACATGACTATTGCACACTGACGCATGTCGTACAAGGCAACTAATATGAGGTTGTGTATCAGGCTGTAAACTTTAACATTGTAAAACAAATTGCCATGGAAACCACCACTGAAAAATCATGTGAATGCTGGATGCAGGCTTTCTGCCAGTGGCCCGACTACAATGGTGGCTCAGTGCTCTGTGAGGGGAGTAATATATACACCGTGAGGCCAAGAAACACATGACCTTTAAATATTTTTAAAACTCGGCCGAAAATAACCCGATTATTATGAAATTTGGTACAAATGGTGAGAAAATGTTTACCTACATTTTGCCTATTTCAGTTGGTGCTCAGAATGTCCGCCGTCAGCTGCAACACATGCTCGAAGTCGGGTGCGCCACTTTCTCACTGACGCGTCAATTGTGCGCTGTTCTAGCTCATCCCATGCCTGCTTTATCCGCTCTCTTAGCTCATCCACGTTGCCAATTTTCTTTCGGTAGACATTTGTTGCATACATATTTTTGAATGCACAGATTACAAATATACGATATGTCTATTTAATAGGGAATATATATATATTTGTATTTAATTGTGTACGAGAATGCTTCCCTTGGGAAAGCGAGATAATCCATGATTGATTTATACGTTTGATTATATGGATGATCTCTCTTGATATTGATTCGGCGTATGAATATGGAAGTCATGTCAGTTCTCGTTTGTTAGGGCCAGAAAATAGATTGATCTTGTTCAATATGTTTATGGCCTGAATTTATATGTATTACTTGTCTAGTACAAGAAGATTCAGTCCTATATTGTATATCTTCGTATGCTAAGGTCGGACTATACCGAACTCTGGCGGAGGTATCCGTTGTCCTAGAGAGTTGTAGTGAGTTCCGAAGAAGCTGGTCGTAATGGCCGGGTGTGTGTTTTCTAGGGCTGGTCCTGTTAAAGGTTAAAAGTGATTTGTGGATGATTTTTCCATAAGGAAGGAATGTCTCTGCGAGAGTATTATGTCAGAGACTCTTCTCATGTATTTCATTATGTTTAGATTCGGACTCCAGGTAAAGCCAGACCCTTTTTCCTTTGATGATCTCCTTATGGTTAGACCTAGATGAAACATCGTATTTTCGAGCATCGTTGGTCGTTGAAATATAGATTGATGAAGATGACAGGTTCCATCAGCGCTTATGTCTTTATGAAGCAACCTTCTGACTAAGGGACTGTATGGAAACTCTAGGAAAGTCTATATATACAAGTTATGAATTAACTCTGGCTTATGATTATCCTCCCGCTGGGCGAGTGAGCGAAAACTCAGGGAAGGAAGCCATTTTGTATTCCTGTCATCATTATGGATCACTGTCCAGAGAACGGATCATGAATCTTACTATTCAGACAGTGGCACGGAGATCTCATTAAGATTAAAACCCCTACCGTGGTTTAACTTTGTTACTTAAATATGTGACATATACAGCTGGAGAACTTAGCCAAAGAAAAGGTTCGTCCAGTGAACTCTTTGTATGTTTACACACACATACCCACTGATGCGTTCAGTCAGTTAGGGGATATGGCAATAGTCCGCCAGAACATTGAATGACTATTTAATATTGAATGCTGCATGAAATATGTACTACTATTCTACTACCTAATGATTTGCTATGTCAACATACTCATGACTGTATTCCGTGCTGTCCAAGTGTGTGCGTCATTATTAAAAGCATAGAAACGTCAACAGCGGTTCCTAACATCATTGACTTGTACAAGAGTGTGAGTGAAACATTATCAAGTGTCAACTACATCGAACAGTACACCATTCGCGTATTTCCCACTCTCACACTACATCAACATGGCCACTAGATACAATCCTGCGTCGGTTGAGTTGACCTTTGCTCCCCCTGGAGCCTCCATCAGATTCGCCACTGGTTGGCGTAAGGAGAATGAAAGCAGTACCTTACAGCATGCCTGGTAACACTGCAGAGACACGATACACCACTAAATAATTATTATACAGTAGTCTACAGTAGTGGCCAGTAAATCAACAGATTTCTACAGTGGTAGGCCAGTTTCCTGGGTCCAGCCTTCACAGTCTTGAAAGTGGAAGTCACCTAGTGTTTCAAGAACATTTATTTTGGCCAAATGTGACACACATCAACACCAATAGAACAACTATACAGTCGATGTCAGCTTGACCTGTTCTGACAAGTGTAACGGTATCTGGGTCAGCACTTGTTGACATTTTGCGCAGTACAGACAGTGTTCTAACTTGTAGTGATTGTTTATCCTTCTGAAGTAGAAGAGCAATGTTGATAGACAGAGAAGAGCATTTAATTCATCGCTGGATCTTCTATTGTGCTCAAAGAAATTGAACACTGTAATAGTTTAGAAACAAACCTAGTATTTAATAAAGTTGCAAGCTATTTTGATTAAAAGCTAAGCCTTTTCTGCAACACATTCTTTCTGCAACACTCTATTCACATCACATTGCCATATTATTGAATCATATTATATATGCATTTATGCTATTTATGTTTACATGTTATTTGTTATGTATTAAATTAGTTTATGTTCTGTGTGACTAGTACAAGGTATACCGAGTGACATTGGTCTGGTACTAGTGTTCCATAGGTACAAATTTTCTTAATTGGAAATTTGTTAGCAACAAGTTGCTGCTATTTCTGTTAGCTGTGATGACTGTGTTCATATTTGTTTTTGTAATATTTTTTCTGTTCTTTAGTTTTGTTTTGGTTTGTTTGTATTTGTAGGCCTACCCTTTGCTATCTTTCAGTTCTATACACAATTTATATCTATACACTGTAGCGTCATTTGTTTTGTTTAGTTCTATTGCAATCATCACAGATTCTGTGACTGTTTACTTTAGTTTCCTATTTAATTTAATTTGATTTCTGCAATTGTTTTCAGATGATATATGAGGTATAGTTTGAATACACTTACATTATAGTACAGATCAGTACTTTATGATTATTATTGTTATAAAAGAAAGTGTACAAAGACCTTTGTAAGGCTTGTTCTCCCACAGTGATTGGGATAGAAAAATATTATTTTCCACAGGTACTCAAGTGATCATTGATTACATTTAAGGAATTATACAAGACCTTTGTAAGGCTTGTCTCCCACAGTGATTGGGTTTATACAGATATTGTTTCCACAGGTACTCAGGTTATCATTTGTTATACTTTATAAACAAGATAACCATATAAGGTTTATCTCACACAGAGATTGTTATTTGTGAGCTGATTATTCAACTTATTATAAACTTGTGGTTTGCATTACTTGGAAATATATATATAATCATACACTATTGATACTATTAGGGTACTTACGATTATAAAGGTGATTACTTACAAGCCTCTTTATTGGAGACTTTGTTTCACACAGTGTTGTGGTAAAGTGATACTTATCTTAAGACTTCTTCCCAGTGAGGTTGGTACAAAGTCTTTGAATATATACTAAGAGAGTAAAATAGAGTGAAGTGACTATTACAAAGTCTATAGTATAGACTTTGTCTCCCATTTAAGTGGGACAAGGTAATTTATTTACTTTTTAAGGTTACTATTTCTTTAGACAGGATGTTTACATTAGATTACTTTATTGCACAAGGGAAATCCCTTGATAAGACTGGTAAAGACTTAGAAGAATGGACAATTGCTCAATATGATAAAGCATTAGCTGCTGAGGAAAGAAAAGCTGCTGCTGAGATAAAGAGAAAAAGCTTGCTGCAGAGGAGAAAAAAGCTGCTGCTGAACAAAAAAGAACTAGACAGAGAAGCTGATGCTGCTGCTAAACAAAAGAAATTGCAGATGCAGGTGGATGGAAAGGGGAGATTTGAGGCAGAGCAAAAAAGAAGAGACAGAGAAGCAGATACGGATGCTGAACAAAAAAGATTAGAAGCGGCTGCTGCGGCAGAACAAAAAAGACTAGACAGAGAAGCTGAACAAAAAAGATTAGAAGCTGAAGAAAAAAATCAATAAGAGAACATGAATTTGAGTTAGAGAAATTAAGATTGACAAGTATAAGTAATATTAATCAGGCATCTAGTGGGTAGTGGTAAACACCTTTGTTTACAAGGTCAAGGTACCCAGCGATTCAAACTCTGCCAGTGACGATATAACATTCTGGCTTGAGAGATTTGAACGTGCTTGTCGAGCTCATAATGTGGACAAATCACAGTATGTGAATCAGTTGTCTGAAAATCTAAAAGGGGATTCTCTGAATAAGTTATGGTTGGTTGAAGAGGCCGACAAAGATAACTATGATGTTATCAGGTCAGCCTTGATAAGGAAGTATCAGTTGTCATAGGAAGGTTACCGTCTTTTGTTTAAAACAATGAGACCTGAGACAGGTGTAGAATTCTCAGAATTCATTGCAAATGCACGTTCTTAAATTTTCCACGAATGGATTGAATTATACAAAACACAGAAAACATTTGAGGCTCTTACGGATTTATTACTGAGAGACAAGATCATGTCTTCGGTGAATAAACCATTTCTAGAATTTTTACATGAGCGAAAACCAAGTACATTAAAAACAAATGGAAGCATACTGTGACCAATATGCCTCGGCACATCATGACATGATTCTAAGCAACACTAACGTTAAAGAGGGTCTGCCACTTGATTCAGTAACACAATACAATAACCGTTACTCACACAAGTCCCAGGGAGCTCAAGATAAATCTCACTAAAAAGGTTAATTGGAATAGTTATCAAACCAAGATAACCACTCAAATCAGGGTTCTTCTTCGAAGACCTGGAATCGGGCTGACAGTTCCTCGACACAGGGGTGCCCATAATTATAGAAATTTCCGAAAAGGGAGTAACTATAGGAACTACCCAAGTTCGTCATGGAAACAACAAAACCAACATTACAGGGATACTCATTATAATGAGTATGATGATTACGATCATGAACATTATGATTCAAACCCAAATAGGGGTTATAACAGGGGAAATAATAATAACTATAGAGGTTATAATAATCGAGGTAGATCACAATACAGAAGACATAAATCTCATTACCAGGCTCACTCTGCACAACAAGAGTTCAATGAAGCCGGTAATCAAAATAATGGTAAGAAAGACTCTAGTAATGTAGGATGTTCTGCTTTTGATTTTAGTAGAGCATCTCAGTGCTCCCAATGCAAAACGTTATTCGATCCAACCACGGTTTCTACTTTAAGTTGTGCTCATCCTCTTCCTGCTCTTCCTGCGTCAGTCGCGCATGATGGAAGAGGTGCTCTTGTCTTGAATAGAGGTCTAGTAGATGGTACTCCGGTCTCAATTCTTTTCGATTCCGGGTGCACAACCATTGGAGTGAGGCAGTCACTCATAGATCCTTCTCGAGCCACTGGCAAAGTAATCAAATGCGTAACATTTGGTGGCACATTGGAGAAAGTACTCTACTGCCATTGTTAACATTGCTACTCCCTTCTTTACAGGAGATGTGCACGCATGTCTTCTCCCGAATCCAATCGCTGATCTCATAATCGGTCGCATTCATGGAGTGAAAGAATGCACTCCGCAACAAATTGTTGATTGGGAAAATAGGAATATGCAAACTGCTAATGCAGTGGTTACTAGGGCTCAAGCTCTTAACATGCCGCAATCTTCGCCTTCTGAAGATAATGATGCGCAGATCCAAGATGATCCCTTGGAAATTTCTCGTGATTCATTTATGAAACAGCAGGAAGATGATCCTACTCTTAAAAAATTCTTTACGCTAGCAACAAAAGGTGATCCGAATAAAGACACAAATTGTAAATCTTGGATTACGATGAAGAATGGCGTACTTGTGCATATGGTACAAGACTCCGCTAAGTCCGCTCATTCTCAAATTCTAGTGCCCAAAAATATGAGAGTTAAAATCTTACAGCACGCTCATGATTCTCAGTGTGCTGGGCATATGGGTTTTTCCCGTACTAAATCTAGAGTTCTTGCGTCTTTCTTTTGGCCTTTTGTGAACAAGGACATACTGATCTATTGTCGATCTTGTAAGGTATGTCAAGAAGTTAAATCCAAAGGTCCACGCCATGCTGCACCTATTCAGGCTGCAGATATTCCAATTCGACCATTTCAAAAGATGGCGATAGACATCATCGGTCCATTTAAAATAAAGTCTGCTAGAGGACACCAATTTATCTTGACGTGTGTTGACATGTGCACACGTTGGCCAGAGGCTGTTCCTCTAAAGAGCATAACTACTGCTGATATTGCAGATGCTCTTTGGTTAATATTTTCTCGTCTGGGATTTCCAGCAGAAATATTATCGGACCATGGTACCCAACTCATATCGGATACTATGTCTCAAGTAATGTCGACTCTTAAGATAGAGAGATCTTTAAGTAGTATTTATCATCCTATGTCTAATGGGATGGTAGAACGTCTGAATAGGACTCTCAAAAACCTATTAGGTAAGATAACTGAAGATCATCCTCAGGATTGGGACAGAGTTTTACCCGCGGCTCTCTTTGCATACAGAGAGGTCGCCAACGAACATACAGGATTTTCTCCCTTTGAACTTGTCTTTGGCGCGAAACCGCGAGGTCCTATGTCCTTACTTCATGATCTATAACTGCTGATAATATTGTCGATGACACAAAATCCTCTTACGAATATGTCATTGCGCTTAGACACAAGATTATTGAAGCATGCAAATTGGCAACTGCTTCTTCTGAATTTGCGAAACAGAAGGCAAGGCAATTTGCCAATAAGAAGAGATGCTTACGACAACTTTGTCCAGGAGACAAAGCATTTGTCTTACTACCTTGTAGGGAAAACAGACTTCTTATTTCTTGGAAAGGTCCATATGATGTAATATCAAAAGTTTCCGATGTTCGACTATATTGTCGATATTGATGGGAAGCATAAAACCTTCCACATCAACATGCTTACGGAATTCCATGAACGTCCGGATTATTTACAACCTGTTTTCCAGGCAACGGACGATTCTCCAGTCCAACATGGGCATTACTCATCACTGTCAGTAATACAGGATGAGGAAACGAGTTTCTCGGATGTGAATTTGCCTTTTCCGATGATTCCACTTCATTCTAATGAATCATGGAAAGATGTTGCGATTTCTCCCGAATTATCTCCAGGAGAACAGAAACAAGTTTCTACTATGTTACAACAATTTCAGGATGTCCTTACTGACATTCCTGGTCAAACTGATGTCATTCAACATGACATTATTCTTACTGACCATAGTCCTATAAGAGTCAGACCGTATCCTATCCCGATACATTTTCAAGCACAGGTTGAGAAAGAGTTGGATGAGATGATAGATTTAAAAATAATTGAACCATCCACATCAGCATATTCTTCGCCGATGGTTATTGTACGGAAAAAAAGACAATAACATACGTCTTTGCGTTGATTATCGCAAATTGAACCAAGTGACGAAATTTGATGCTGAACCTATGCCTTTACTAGAAGAGCTACTTACAAGACTATCGAAATCTCATTTCTTCACTAAACTTGATTTGTCTAAGGGATATTGGCAAGTTCCACTATCCGAACACGCCAAGCCGTTTACTGCTTTTTTCGACACCTAGGGGTCTATTCCAATGGAATTTCATGCCTTTCGGCCTTATGAACGCCCCTGCAACATTCGTACGCATGATGCGTCGAATCCTATCTCATCGCTCAGATGTCATTGCATATCTTGATGACATCTGCCTTTTCAGTGATACTTGGGAAGATCACTATAACGGGTTAAATGAACTATTGTCTATCTTACGCGAGCATAACCTGACAGCGAAACCATCTAAAGCCTGTATTGGTTTTAGCGAAATATCTTTCTTAGGTCACCGTGTTGGTCATGGTTTCCTAAAAACAGAAGACCATAATACAAGTAAGATACTTAACATTTCTATTCCTAAGACTAAAAAAGCAAGTGCGAAGTCTCTTAGGTCTAATACAATTTTATGGACGATTCATTCCGAATCTGTCCTCCATTATGTCACCTCTTTCTTCCTTGCTAAAGAAAGGGTCTCCTAATATAGTCCATTGGACTCAAGAATGTCAATCCTCTTTAGATAAGGTTAAAACTATGTTTTCTACTTCACCTATCTTGGTATTACCTACTAAGGATAAGACATTTGTTCTTCGTAGTGACGCTTCATCCACAGGGATTGGAGCAGCACTAATGCAAGAGTACTCTGGAACTCTGCATCCTGTGATGTATATTTCTTGAAAACTAAATGCCGCAGAGAAGAATTACTCGGTCCTAGACCGTGAATTATTGGCTATGGTTTGGTCAATACTTAAACTTAAAAGATTTCTTCTTGGCGCGCATTTCATTGTTGAAACTGACCAGAAAGCTCTTACTGCTATTCAGAGTAAAAATCTGAAGAGCGCGAGATCAACGCGATACGCGATTGCTCTTCAACCTTTTCATTTTTCGGTGCGAGCTATCCGTGGGTCAGAAAATGTGATGGCAGACATTTTGTCTAGATGCCCACATGATTCCTAATTGTTAGATCCTGAGATTTCTAACATGTCTAACTTTGCTACAGTTTTTTTTTGCTATGTTTAAAATGTGTATACATAAGTAATGTTATATATATATTGATTGTATCACTACTTAGCGGTTCATTAACGTGTATATTCACCGCTGATCTATGGATGTTTTTTCTAGTCTTGATAATCCATGATGTTAAATACCTAAGATGAAATTTTTGGATAAACTAGTGTAGAAATTGTGGCATTGCTAATATTGTAGTATGCATTGGTGACACCTCTCTGGAAATATTTATACTCAGGGAAAAACTTTCTCTGGTTCCTGAGATATATTCTCACTTGTCGTGCCATATGACGACTTAGCCTTACATTAGGCGTTACATTTGTTTGGAATGCTTATCATCTGTACATTGTTATTCGTGCGTTGTGAGCCTATTGTATGTTGCTCCTGGATGTATTTAAAAAAAAAAAAAATGTACCATTTTTTCCCCCGGGGGGTGTGGTAGTCTGTTGCATACATATTTTTGAATGCACAGATTACAAATATACGATATGTCTATTTAATAGGGAATATCATCATCATCTCAGCCCGTAACCCGTCATGGGTCGTAGGGGTGCCATGGTGGAAGCATCAGCAGACAGGGTCCTCCACATGCTCTCTATCCTCAGCAATGCGTACAAGTGTGGAAAAACCGTGTCCTGCCCATTCTTTGATGTTATCAGCCCAGGATTTTCTCTGCCTTCCTCTTCTCCGTTTACCTTCGACTGTTCCCTGAAGGATCGTTTTCGAAAGGGAGTCATGACGAGTTACATGCCCAAACCAGGCAAGCTTTCGACGTTTCACTATTGACAAAAGTGGTTCTTGGTGGCCTGCATAGGTGTTTATCTTCTCTCTAACATAGACATTTGTTTTGTGCTCTTTATAGCAAATGCGCAGAATTCTTCTATAACATTTATGCTCGAAAGCCTGAATCCTTCGTATCTGCAGTGAGTGTCCAGTCCTCACACCCATACAAGAGAATAGATAATACAAGTGATTTGTATAATTTGATCTTCACAGGAAAACTGATGTTACTTTTCCAGATCACATTCAACCTTGTCATGGCAGCTGAGGCCATCTCAAGTCTTGTCTTGATTTCTTTACTTGATCTTCCATCACTACATATAGTTTCCCCAATACGATGAAAAAGTTAGAAATGTGGACAATTGGCCAGAGTAGTTGATATTGGGGAAAAAGCATTAGTTGGGGACGCCATTTTCTAACAAAATTTTGACTAGTAGCGATGAGATCAGGCTTGTGCTGTGAAAACCATATTTCTCAAAAGCCTGGACAGAACGGCAGATCGAAAGTGTGTCAGTCATCGTTCACTGTGTATTTCATTGAATAAATGTGGTAAGATTGACTTTATTAACATGTATCTAAAATAAAAATTGAATGTGAAATAATAATATATGTCTGTAAGTGAGTGGGTCTATAGCAACCATTAGGCAAAGCCTAGAGATAGATCCACCATGTGACAGACTGTCAGAGAGGCGTAAAACTACAAGAAAATATGTATGATTGTCATCAAGGAGCATAACACCTATCCTATTATATGGAAAAGATAACAGCTGGAATTGCAGTGGCGTTGTAACTATTAGGGGAGAGGAATACTGGTGTACATTGTCACATCAAAAGATAATGGTGGCATAGGTTGGTATAAAGCTATGACCCTTTTCGTTTGTTTGTAATGTACCTGTACTTAAATGTGGAATAGTATAGTATACTAGATATAAAGAAGGATGCATAACCTTCACATTTCAGGGTCCTGGGTACTGACGTTAATGTAGTACCAAACGCTTGAGAACTGCTCGATTCAGGACTCTATCTGTATACTTCGAGCCCATGCTAGTGGCCATTGCCTATCAAAAGGTGGAAAAGATTGTCAAGCGAGCAGAGGAAACGTTCTACCTATATTCTCCTGCCAAGATAAGTTCTTGTTCGGCACCTGGCAGCTCAACTTAAAAGAACTAGAAAGTGATATTAAAGAAAACTGTGCCTAGTATTAATATTTCCACAAGTGACAAACGAAAACAGACATAACTTAAAGGGAGTGATTATAACCAACAACCTATGGTTTAATACCAGTATTACCTCAAAGTAGAAGAATACAACTACACACTTATATTAGAATAATATTGTATGTATGGACAGAAGATCTACTGTGTTATTGGAATGTTGTAAATGATTCTTTTGATTTTGTCACAGAGTGCTCGAAGGTTTTGTCTAGATTATGTTTAAATTCCTTACTTTTCTATTCCCTCACATATGCTGTCTGTTTTCTCTACAAAATATTTGCACCTGCAATCTGTTCTTTAGCTGTTTTTCAAGTCTTCACTAATAGTCCTGTCATACGATCCCAAATTCTATCTTCTTCTACAAAGGCACTTAAAAGCATTTCTTTAAGGACGTCTATACGATTTATTCGCTTAGTCGAAACAACAGTGGTTCTCAGAGTATCATATTTCCGTGTTCAGTGGTCAACTGGAGACCGCCCGATAAATCTTCCGGCATGGCTGAACGAGAGACAGGAAATAATTAACTCTTGGCGTGGGAATCAGGAAATGTTTTAACTTCATGCAAACGAACGCTGAGTTTTAAGATCACTTGCTGATTAACCGTTGGAAGACAACGCACGCTTATAGAAGAGAAGCCTCATACCACCTCATACCTACAAGTATATGTGATTGAGAGTAACGCTACTCAAATTCTAGTTCTTAAGCTGCGGATAAAGTCCTGAGCGGTAAGCAAACTCTCAGTATTCGCTTAATTAGCTAACTCTAATATTAAGGGATTAGTTAATGGATGTAAAGTGTGAAATACTTAATATTGTGGTTTTATTTCTTTACATTAGAATGATAGCTATTTTGCATTTATGTATTATGAATGTTATTGATGCATTATAATGATGTAAGTACTGGCTGATATCTGAAAGTACTACATTCTAATGATTTTGAGAAAGCTGTTGTGAACGAGAGAAGAACCATGTTGTTCAAGGAACGAGTGAATGAAATAGCATTCCTCCAATGCAGTCACGCATGGACGCACACGGCAAGGCGTCTGCTTATAACAAAGGTTGGCCTGACTGACCCGACCTGATTGTGAGACTACCGCTAGACAGGAATTTGTAAACAAATGGACAGTCGCCTTTAAGGAAAAGACTGACGGTACGGTTCCGGTAAATATATTATTAGGCACCATTCTGAGACGAAATGTCCAGAGTGGCTGTAGTTAATATATCTGTAAAAACAAACAGAAGATTGATTGCCTGTATTGTCTTCCACAGCCCAGTTGCAGAATCCTAGCCAGTTTCTGGATTTTGATTGCTGTAAATTGTTGCGAGTAAACCGCCTAGTTGCTCTATGCTACAGAGAGAACTAGTGCTTACATCTCAAACCCTCTAGCGGTGATCACAAGTCAGCAACCCTGAGCAGTCTACAGCATATGAGCAGTCTACAGCATATAAGCCTCCAACACATCGTCAGCACCTGAACAGCTTAACGCAACTTCACAACCAGGTTAACGAACGAACGAACTTTATTTTCAAAGGGTTGAGAATTGGGCACGCAGGCCCGTCTGACATTCTGCCCTTCCTTTCTCTCGTCTTTTATACTGATTTCATTTATTCTCACATACATTTTACCCATCAATTCAAGGAATTCAACGTTATAAAGGTAAAATAATAGCATACTCACATTCACAGTACCGTATCTAATTATAAACATGAAATAAAGTATGTTGAAAAATACAAACTAAGTATCACCATGAAACAAAATATGTTGAAAAACACTATCATCATCATTAAACCTACATTCGATATTATATCATTTGTTCGGAAAAATAATCACATTAGGGGGCAGATAATCAGAACTCATAAAGTAATCAAAAAGTTTACGATTGTATGAATAGGGACTGGGGTTGTTATCTTTCAGATAATGTGGAAGATAGTTCCAGAGATGAGCAGCAGAGTAAGCTAAGCTTTCCTTGAATAAGTCAAGCCTAGGCTTGGGCACTTGTATTTTGTTAAGGCGTTGACTGCGTCTTTCACTGTATTTGAACATTGGCCACAGATATGTTGGAGCATTCTGTGACAGGATTTTGTGAACAAATTTAGCTTTGTTGAACAGAAAGCGCTTTCTTAGAGGCAGTATTTTGAGATCTTTATATAGATCTACACACTGTGCTTGGCAGTTGTCAGAAACTAGACGCACTGCACGCTTTTGTAGTGAATGGAGTCTTTTTGTGTTGGACATAGAACAACCATCCCAGATTGTGGAGCAATAGTCAAGGTTTGTTTGTATGTGAGATATATAGAACAATTTACGTGCATCTTCATCTAGGAAATGTTTGATTTTAGCTAACTGGTAAACTTTCTGTGCCGTTTGCTTGGTCAGTGCATGAACATGTGAGTTCCAATTTAGATGCTGGTCAACGACTATTCCTAGAGTTTTATGTTTATTAACGTTTTCAATTGGTTGCACAGTCATGCGATTTCAGCTCCAAATAGGTCAGTTCAGGTATCACTCGTGTAGATAGTACAGTCATCAGCTCGACGTGTCGAGTAGGAAGGTCATTAATGTATATGGCAAAAAGTAGAGGCCCAAGAATAGAGCCCTGAGGAACGCCGGTATTTATTACGGTTGGGTTTGAGCAAGAGTTATTGTAAGAAACTACATGTTTTCTGTCTGACATGAATGATTTAATTATCGTCACTAGTTGAAGGTTCACTTTTGATGTTTCTAGTTTTCTAATTAAAATAGCGTGATCTATCATATCAAATGCTTTTTTAAAGTCTACAAAAACTGCCCCACATATGTTATCGTTATTAATATTTAAGTGCCAGTTGTCAATCATCTTAGTTAGAGCTGTGTGACATGAATGTTTAGGTCTAAACCCTGACTGACTATCAATTAGCAAGCCATTTGTTGCGTGATAAATTCTCGCAACATCGTTTTATTTCAATATCTGTTTTATAACGCAAGGGCAACAACTGCTTGAAATCTATAGTCACTTTTCTCGGTAAGCATTTGTCTTCTCGCGTTGGTATCGAATGCAGTTAACTTTTGAGCTGTGGTCATTTTTGCGCTGGACTGCGCATGACTTGTCTTGTTGTTTGGTCGATCGGTTTCCGCCCACTACTAGTGGGAGTGAGCGATTTGGAATGGCGAAAGAGATGCCTCGTTGAAGAGGGGATCTCCGCTTTCTTTTGTTCTGTCAGGGATGTGTAGTCCTCTTATGGATATTTCGTTTAGTCGAGATAATACCTCTAGTGTTTTCCCACATGTCGGGAGGCGTGATATTTCTGTGTATTTCATGAAAGCAAGGTAAATTGACTTTTTCATTAACTCTATCGATTTTGGGTCGTGAGCGATTTCAATTCATAGCCTGTCTCCGAAAGTCGTCGTCACGAGATGTTCTTTCCCAGCTCACATGTCGCTGCATTGTACTGCATCGGTTGATGCATGTACCAAGGACCATTACTTGCTACTTTGTTAAATGAACTAGGTTTAGAAAACCTTTATTATCTAGAGGATATTTTCGAGGACATTATTTATACTTCGGCAGACGTGTCTGTCTTGCTGAAGTCAAACTAAGGAGAGTGAACTGATCTCATACATCTGGTTATCTCCTGGCTGTTATAGAAAAGGATGGAGTTTTTCACCTGACTACATTTACAGCACTATGAAATATAACATGCATCTGACTCATCATTGTAATGCTGTCTACCGTTTATTGCTGTATTGAATGTTGCTGTGATAATGACTGTTTGATGTGCCTACACATTTGCGTAACCATTTTGTCACTGTGGCGTCCACAATAAATAATGAAGAAAAACGTCAACGGCTGTTTCAAGACTCATTGACTTTATACGTCGTGAGTTTACTGACGTCCTATGTGGATTGCCCTGTTATTGTTGTATGAACATTGTTTTGACTGAACACATCTACATACTACACAAAACCAGACATGCGGATGCCATCCATCATCATATGGCATCACGCATCATTTGGTGGCCATAAGCTGGTTTGATTCTGGTACTAGCAAACACGGGGTCCCTTACCCACTTCATTTTCAACAAGAATTCATCAGCATCCTTCAAGAAATTAACATTCTTCAATACAGTCAACATCTTCAAAATTTTCAAAGTACTCGGCGTTGCCCGGTAAAAGTCAAAATTTCAACTTTTGACGGAAACAAGAATTTGACAGTACCCGGCGTTGTTACATGTTGCCGGATAACTCGGACTGCTGTTATCTTTTACGCAAGTCAAGCAAGTTGCTGCTGTCAAGGTTCCAGTGCTGTCGTTTTTTGAGAAGGTCAAGTGCCGGTTGAAACGGGTTGTTTTCTGAAGAAGGCCAAGTACCGATTTCCATCAACTTACTTTTGGATTAGAAGGTCAAGTGCCGAAACAACTCAACACACAGTATTTCAGAAGCTCTTGTACCATCGTGTTAGCAGTGGAAGCAGTTCAGATGTGCCATCATCGTTGGAGCTTCGCTCTTTAGGACGTTGATTGACATCCGTTTTTCTGCTGTTCTACGATTGGACGCCTATAAGTTAAGTGGCCTGTTTGTATGTAAACTGTGCCCTTATACTTCTGCTGAGTCTTCTGTGTATCATCTCATTCTATATGTTATATGTTTATGTTATTTGTATATTTATTTGTTTATATTTCAGCGGGTTCTCGGTTGGGTGGTGTCTCCGTTAGATTATGCCACGTCATAGAGGTCGTCTATTGTGAGCGTTTTCTGTAGGGTTTGCAAATTTTCGATACTGGAATTTGCTAAGCGACTTCTGTTGCTATTTATGTTAGCTGTGATGACATGTTTTAATATTGTTTTCGTTATTATTTCACATTCTTTAGTTTTGTTTTGATTTGTTTGTATTTGTTAGCCTACTCTTGTCTATAATTTAGTTTCATACAACATTTTTGTTTATACACTGTGGTGTCATGTATTTTGTTTAATTATAGCGCAGATATCGTCACATTTTTTGTGATATTTCATTAATTTCTGCTTTATTTTTAGTTGATTTCTGCGAAAGTTTTTGTATTGTTGCTGATCTTTGTTATTGTTTACATTGTTATTGTTTACATTGTTTGCATTGTTTACATTTTCAATGTTTACATTCTGCATGTGTTTACATAGTCATTGTTTACAGTTATAGTAATTAGTTAATGGGCTATGCTAATGCACTGTTACTACTACACTGATGATAAATGAATGATGAATAGTGTCGTGCACTATTGAATGAGAAGTGCACTTATGATCAAGAATAGAGTGCTGATATTTCATATACAAGTTCTTTGATTGGAGACTTGTTTCCCACAGAGACTGGGATAATATAAGGTGATGTGAATATACAAGTGCTTAATTAAGACTTGTTACACTTAGGTTTGAAATAAATTAGTTAATTATTTCAGGTTTTGGACTCATATGTTAGACAACATGTCTACATTTGAGCACTTTATTGAGCAGGGTAAATTGCTTGGGAAGACTGGTGATAAGTTAGAAGAATTTGCAACTGCTCGATATGATAAAGCAATGGAAGCTGTACAAAAGAAACTGCATATGGAAGCTGAACAAAAGAAACTGCAGATGCAGGTGGATGAAAAAAGATTCCAAATGGAAATGGAAAAACAAAAAAAAGGGAATCAGAAGCTGAGGAGAGAAAAACTCCAAGCTACAGCAAGAGCGAGCTGAAAAGTATTCGAAAAAGAGGCTGAAAATAAAAGACTTGAAAGAAAGAGGCTGAGAATAAATGAACTTGAAAAAGAGGCTGAATAAAAGACTTGAAAAACGAAGTGAAAATGAAAGACTTCAAAAAGAGGTCAGGTGAGGAAAGAAGATTACAGAGAGAGTCTGATGAGAGGAAAGAGAAAGCAAAAATGGAACATGAAGAAAAGGTCTTAGCTTTAGAGTTGGAAAAATTGAAATTGACACGCATGAGTAATGGTAATGATTCAAACAAGGGTTCATCTTCTGGTAAGGCTAATAATGATACTTTTAAGATTAAGTTACCAACATTTAGTCCTTCCAGCGATGACATAATGTTCTATCTGGACAGATTTGAACAAGAATGTACAGCTCATAACATAGACAAAGCAAAATATGTTTATCAGTTATCAGGGATACTGACAGGTAAAGCTCTAAGTATATTAAATATGGTGGATGAACCTGACAAGAACAATTATGAGGTTGTCAGGGCCGCTTTGTTAAAGAAATATCAGCTTAACGAAGACGGCTATCGTCTACAATTTAAAAACATGTTACCTGAAAATGGAGTTGAATTCTCCGAGTTTATTGCAAGAATACGCATTACTTTCTCACGATGGGTTGAACTATCTAAGACGGAAAAAACTTATGAAGGACTTATGGACTTAATACTTAGAGACAAAGTCATGTCGTCTGTCAATGAGTCTTTCCTTGCTTTCCTTCATGAACGTAAACCTAAAACAATAAAAGAAATGGAAGATTTCTGTTGCCAATACGTAACTGCGCACCCACACATAACCATGGGTAACTCTAAGGTGAAAGAAGGTTTACCAGTTGCTTCGGCAGCTCCGTATGGCCAAAACTTTGCTCGTAGATTCCAACAAAATTTTGATAGAAAGAGTAGCGGTAATTTCTGTCAAAATCATGGAAATCAATTTCATGGTGATTCTTCTTCGAAGAATTGGAGACAACCTGATAGTGGACGTTACTATCACCCTAATAATTATAGGCATTTCAAAAGAGGATATGGTAATAGAGGTTATTCCTGCCGAAGACCTCAGAACCAAACAAATAGATGTTCGCATCAATGTGAACATGATAGTAATCGTGGAAACTGGAATTCGAACCAGGATAACAATTACAATAGAGACAATAATAACTGCAGAGATAATAATAACTCTGATAACTTCAGAGGTAATAATAGTCGGGGTAGATCTCAACACAAAAAAAAAGAGATATCAGCAGGCTAATGCTGTACAACAGGAAACTGAGGGAGCCTGTAATCATGTTGTTGATAGTAAAAACTTTGACGCTGTCACTGGTTCTGCTTTTGACTTTGAGAGAGCAAACAAATGCCCCCAATGCAGTACTTTATTCGAACCGGGTACCATAACTACTTTGAGGTGTGGTCACCCACTTCCCGCTCTTCCTGCTGCTGTTGCGCATGACGGGAGGGGTTCTTTAATTCTACATAAGGGTCTTGTTAATGATACTCCGGTCTCACTACTTTTCGATTCCGGATGCACCACTATTGGTGTTAGACAATCGCTTGTAGATCCATCTTGTGCTACAGGAAGGGTTATTAAATGTGTCACATTTGGCGGCACTCTAGAAAAATATCCTACTGCTGTAATTCGCATTGCCACTCCTTTCTTTACTGGAGATGTGCATGCTTGTCTCTTACCTAATCCTATTGCGGACCTTATTATTGGTCGTATTCACGGAGTTAGGGAGTGTACCCCACAGCAGATTGCTGCTTGGGAAGATAATAACATGCAAGCTACAAATGCAGTAGTTACAAGAGCACAAGCTCTACAAACACCCGAAACTTCACTGAATAGTGATAATGAAGTTGATAGCCAAGATAGTCACTTAGTAATCACTCGTGACTCTTTCATAAAATTGCAAGAAGAAGATCCTTCTTTAAAAAAATTCTTCGTTCTTGCGAAGAAAGGTGATCCGAATCAGGATACAAATAGAAAATCTTGGATTGCAATGAGAACGGCGTACTTGTACGTATGGTACAAGATTCGACTACGTCGGCACATTCGCAAATTCTTGTTCCCAAGAGCATGAGAGTCCAAATATTACAACATGCTCATGACTCGCAATGTGCTGGACATATGGGTTTTGCCCGTACGAAGTCGAGAGTCCTTGCGGCTTTCTTTTGGCCTTTTGTCAATAAGGACATTCGTATTTACTGCCGATCATGCAAGGTATGTCAGGAGGTCAAATCTAGAGGACCACGACATACTGCGCCTATCCAGGCTGCTGACATTCCTATTCGGCCGTTTCAGAAAATGGCCATAGATATTATTGGCCCTTTTAAGGTCAAGTCGGCCAGAGGACATCAGTTTATCCTTACATGTGTCGATATGTGCACACGTTGGCCAGAGGCTATTCCTCTTAAGAGCATATCTACTACAGATATCGCAGATGCTCTTTGGTTGATATTTTCTCGCTTGGGGTTCCCCAGAGAAATATTGTCAGACCATGGCACTCAACTCATATCTGACACTATGTCACAGGTAATGTCTACCTTACATATTGAACGATCTCTCAGTAGTATCTACCATCCTATGTCTAATGGGTTAGTTGAGCGTCTGAATAGAACGCTCAAGACTTTGCTTGGTAAGATAACTGAAGATCATCCTCAAGATTGGGACAGGGTTTTACCCGCGGCTCTCTTTGCCTATAGAGAAGTCCCTAATGAACACACAGGATTTTCTCCCTTCGAACTTGTCTTTGGCGCGCGTCCACGCGGCCCTATGTCTTTATTACACGATCTCATCACTGCCGATGATATTAGCGATGAAACTCAATCCTCATATGAGTATGTCATTGCTCTTAGACAAAAGATCATTGAGGCATGTAAGCTAGCAACTGCTTCATCAGAAATTGCTAAAGAGAAGGCAAGGCAGTTTGCTAACAAGAATAGATGTCTACGACAACTTTGTCCAGGTGACAAAGCATTCGTCCTACTCCCCAGTAGGGAAAATAGACTTCTTATTGCATGGAAAGGTCCGTATGCAATAGTCTCTCGGATTTCCGATGTTGACTATGTGGTCGATATTGATGGAAAGCATAAAACTTTCCACATAAACATGCTTTCGGAATTTCACGAACGTCCGGACTATTTGCTGCCTATTTTCCAGGCAACGGATGATGCTCCTGCACCTCACGGTCATTATTCATCCCTGTCTGTCATTCAGGATGAGGAAGCTACCTTCTCTGATGTCAACCTTCCCCTTCCAGTGGTTCCATTACATTCCACGGAATCTTGGAAAAACGTTTCTGTTTCTCCTAATCTTTCTGGTGACGAACATCGACAAGTCTGTCGATGTTACAAACATTTCAGGATGTTCTCACTGACATTCCTGGACACACAGATGTCATAGAACATGACATAATTCTTACCGACAATAATCCAATTAGGGTTAGGCCGTATCCTATTCCTATACACTTTCAGTCGCAAGTGGAAAAGGAATTGGATGAAATGATTCAATTAAATATAATTGAACCATCGACTTCACCATATTCTTCTTCCATGGTTCTTGTCCGGAAGAAGGATAAGAACATACGAATTTGCGTTGATTATCGCAAATTGAATCAGGTCACAAAGTTCGACGCTGAACCGATGCCTTTGTTAGAAGATCTACTGATTAGACTTTCTAATTCTAGATTCTTCACTAAACTTGACTTGTCTAAAGGTTATTGGCAAGTGCCTTTAGCAGAGCATGCCAAACCTCTTACTGCTTTTTCTACACCTAGGGGTCTATTTCAATGGAATGTTATGCCATTTGGTCTCATGAACGCCCCTGCCACTTTCGTTCGCATGATGCGTCGAATTCTGTCACATCGTTCGGATGTCATCGCATACTTAGATGACATCTGTCTCTTCAGTGATACCTGGGAAGATCACTATTTAGGGTTATATGACTTACTGTCCACTCTACGTGAGAATAATTTGACAGCAAAACCTTCTAAAGCTTTTGTTGGTTTTGGTGAAATCTCTTTCCTGGGTCATCGTGTTGGTCATTGTCTCTTGAAGACAGAAGACCACAATACTTCAAAAATACTGAACATCTCTGTTCCTAAAACGAAGAAACAAGTTAGGAGTCTCTTAGGTTTAATTCAATTTTATGGGAGATTTATTCCAAATTTATCTTCGATCATGGCACCTCTATCAACATTGTTGAAGAAGGTTCGCCTAATCTGGTCCGTTGGTCTGAAGAATGCCAATCTTCACTAGACCAAATCAAGAATATATTTTCTTCTCCTCCCATCTTAAGATTACCTACTCTTGATAGGACTTTTGTTCTTCGGAGTGATGCTTCATCCACTGGGATTGGAGCAGCACTGATGCAAGAATATGCAAATACTCTGCATCCTGTTATGTACATTTCTAGGAAACTAAATGCGGCAGAGAGGAACTACTCGGTTTTAGACCGTGAGTTGTTAGCGATGGTTTGGTCAATTCTAAAGCTACAAAGATTCCTCCTGGGCGCACATTTCATTCTAGAGACTGATCAGAAAGCTCTTACAGCTATTCAGACTAAGAATTTGAAGAGTTCGAGATCCACTCGATATGCTATAGCTCTTCAACCTTTTCACTTCACGGTACGAGCTATCCGTGGTGCGGATAATGTGATGGCTGACATTTTGTCTAGATGCCCACATGACTCCAACTAATACTTCTGTCCTATATTTCTATATATTACAGAGTCATAACACACCTATATTTCTACAATAGATTAGCACATCTGTACTTACTTTATATGTACACACTATCGTGCTTTGTTGTCATCTTCTTCTGTTCGTTTTTTAAGATGATAGAGGAGGACTGAGTAGTTAATATATGGGCCGTTAGTTTACTAAACAGCCACAATTATTAATAATGTATTGTACCTTATGAAGCATATTAGTTATTAATTAGCATTATATTGCTTGTACTTTCTCAGAATGTCATTGTTGAGTGAGGAC
>JAMPIV010015631.1:0-94129 GCA_024509875.1 Oreohelix idahoensis
CAAAGTCTACGATAAATACCAGGACTTGGGTTACAAATTCGATGCATTCTTCATTCTGGGGAAAACCAATTAACTTCCAAATGTTGTATAACACCAGGGTAACGCCCCTTAGTTATTTCTTTCTGTAGCAGAAGGGTATAGTTACAGCCAGTTAATGTGTAACCGTTGAGAACTCGTTACGGCACCAAATTGATAATATGTGATCGTGCCGGATCTTCTTTTATTAGCAAACTACTAGGTGACTGTGGCAGGCCTAGTTGCAATATAAGTAGTCAATTTATTCATTTGACTTATCTTCCAAGCAAGTGTTCCCCTAATTGACTGGCCATCACCGCCAGAGGTAGTGATTCTTGGATGAAGTATGGTTTTTTCTTTCCTATTCTTCCCAGGCTTCGTTCTTTCCTCCTAGTTGTTGACTAGTGACTGCCTCGTATTAGTAGTTTTCTTTCCTTGTTATATAATTAAATGCTATTATTCCTGCTCTTCCACACCTTTGTAATAATCCAACTCAACTTGTGTGAGAAAGTTTCAAACCAACAATATGTTTATTTACAATGTCAATGATCAACACATTCAATTGAGCATGGTTCAACAACTCCATTTTCTTTTCCATATCTCGAGGTCATATCTTTCCAAATTCCTAGACCTGTCAAACCTAACTCTGAAAATGGTATCGATAGCTAAACATAGTTCATGAATATATAAATAATATCAGTTTTCGTCAAAGTACTACTGCTGTGGTCTCCTCTTACTTAGTCATGCCAGTGGTGACATCTCGTTTATTTACACAATGGGTTGCCTGGCAATCAACAAATAATTGAGAGCGCATCTCTTGTAAATCAATGTAATATATATCTCTGTTGAACTATTCATGCCTGAGACAATACCTCGTCTATTTTATCATCAGCTGTTTATCTGTCAAGCAACATGTATGAGAGAGCGCATGACATCTCTTGTAATCAATGTAATATATACCTCTGATGAACTATTCATGCCTGAGACGATACCTCGTCTATTTTATCATCAGCTGTTTATCTGTCAAGCAACATGTATGAGAGAGCGCATCTCTTGTAAATCAATGTAATATATACCTCTGGTGAACATATCATGTTCTTCTCCTGGTGGACATCCCTTTTACATGTGGGAGTCGTCAACCTCTAAAAAATGGTTGCCTGAAATTCTATAAAATGTTCAGAAAAAATGTCATCTTACCGTTTAAACAGAAGTCCAGCACCTATCACCGTTCTTACTATGCACCCCTATTCTATTCCTATCTGTTCAGCACAAATTGTTAACCACAATCTAAACTATTCTCCAGAATTCCTAACGCTACAATTC
Organism: Oreohelix idahoensis; assembly: GCA_024509875.1. Taxonomy (NCBI): domain Eukaryota; kingdom Metazoa; phylum Mollusca; class Gastropoda; order Stylommatophora; family Oreohelicidae; genus Oreohelix; species Oreohelix idahoensis. The sequence goes on from JAMPIV010015631.1 coordinate 1,339, forward strand.
TAAGTCTAGCTACATCTGTAGAGCCTCCTGTAAACCTTTTTTATATATTTAAAAACCTTTATTCAGGTCAATATATCAATTTACAAACATTTTTACATTATCACATGTTATAAAAGACAAAGAATAATAACTTCCCCCCCCACCCTTCCCTCCCCCAACCTAGCATTGCAACAAGTCAATATCAAAACAATATACCAAATTATAAACAATATCACATAATAAAAACATACTAAAGATAACCCCCCCCCCCCCCCAATAACTTTTATTCAAGTCAATGTTCACATGGATGATGAATGGAGGTGAAATGATTGATGGTACATTGACTAAATGATGATGACACTCTACCATGAGGTGATTAGTGAAGACATAAATGATATTTATATTGCTTGATATTTACAGAAGTATAAAGCTACTTGCTTTACATTGTATAGTTAAACAACGAAGTATTTAAGCAACAAGAAATATTTTTAAAGTTGTTCTAATATGTTTTTTGTTGTTTGTTCGTATATCTGTGAAAATATTCTACTGTCGTAATGTATGCCGTCATGTACTGCCCTATTTCTACATATCCACACTAAGTATCTAAATTCTGCTAATAAAGTTAAGAGTTTAAGCTCTGTCTGTCTCGGTAACGTAGGTAAAGTATTCAACATGACCGCTTGATACATGTTGAGTGAATGCGGTGTTTTGGAAGTTATTAACATTCTTAGTTTGTTTAGTGTAGGGACCACTGTCCTACATGTGTAAAACAAGTGGTCCTCTGTTTCTATTGCGTTGTTACTGCACAGTTTACACCTTGGTGGCGCCTTGCCTGCTTTCATTGCTGAATGCTTGCTTATGATAGGTGTTAAACCGTACAGTAACCTAAATGTAACTTGTTTGGCTTGTGGCTTGACGTCTATTGCATGAATGTTTGTGAAGCTCTGCGTGTAGTCTGTTATGAAAAGGTTGTACCCTCGTTTTATCCGTGTGCCTAAAAAAGATTCTTGTGCCCCTAACAGGAGTTTGTATATAAGTTTAGTGTCTTGCTTAACTAATTGTTCGTTCCCTTTTAAATTTTGTAAACATATTCTGTAGAAGGGTGGTGGGGTACCAACAAGATGGGGTTGTTTGTTGTCTGGTTTACATAGTTTGAGTATTCTAAGTCCAATGTAATAGTATGCTAAGGAGTACAAACTTGGGTTCTTAATTACCTCTCCTATATATTTAATCCTTAGGGCTTTAATTTTAGTGGTGATGTCTTGCAGAGCTATCCCCCCTTTGTGCTTAGGTTGTATTAGGGTTACATGTTTAATACTTTTAAAAGTGCTTTTAAAAATGAAATTCCTAATTAGTATATTAACTTTAGTTACAATTGATTTTGGTATGATTTGAATATTAGCTGTATATATAATTTTAGGCATAATGAAACCGTTCACTATGATACTTCTCCCAAAAATAGTAGCTGTCTTGTATTTATATTTCTCTAACATGTTTTGAATTTTATTCTAACTTTATCCATGTCTCTGTATTGGGGTCATGGGGGTTACAAGAATAGTTTATCCCATAAATTTTGATTCTGTTAACTTGCGTTAACTGAAAAGGGAAATATGTTTTATTTGCCCATTTACCTAAATCCATTAAACTAGATTTTTGAATATTTAGTTTGGATTCGTTAGCGTATCCAAACTCTGTAAAGGTTTCTAATATCTTTCTTATGGAATCTACAGTTGCTGGAAGGAATAAAGTATCATCAGCATACGCTAATGATTTTCTTTCCCCTTGCCCGGGTATAAAAGTCCCCGTGATGTTTACATCTTGTCTTATTTTTTCCAACACTGGTTCTAGTGTTAAAACGTATAACAGGGGAGACAAAGGGCAACCCTGTCTCACTGATCTTGTCAGCCTAACTTGGTCACTTAAACTGTGATTAATTAGTATTCTACTATGGGGTTTTTTATATAAGATCTCTATCCATGTTCTAAAGTATGTACCTATGTTGTTTGCTTGCAAAGTTTTATGTAGGAAGGAATGTGATACTCTGTCAAAGGCTTTTTCCTGATCTAATGATAGTATTGCACTTTGACACTGTCTATCGTGCGTGTATGTAATGAAATCCCTTATGAAGTGTGTATGTCTACAAATATTCCTACCATGTACACTGCATTGTTGATCTGCGTGTATCAAGTTCTGCATGAATAATTTAAGTTTCAGAGTGAGAGCCTTGGCCAAGATTTTATAATCAGTATTTAAAAGTGAAATGGGCCTGTAATTTTTGATTGACTTTCTGTCAGCATTATCTTTAGGTATTAAAGTAATAAAGGATTCATTTAAACTATTCGGAAGCTCTCCTTTCTGGAAGGCTTCCTCAATTACTTTAATTAAAAGGGGGCCTAAAATTGGGAAAAAGAAAAGGTAGAATTCTGCCGTTAACCCATCTGGGCCGGGTGATTTATTTTTCTGGAAAGTACTGATCGCTTCCCTTAAGTTTTCTAAGGTTAAAGTTTCGTCTAATTTCATGCTCTCATCATCACTTAAACGTTTTGTGTAGTGTAGAAATTTATCCTGTATGTTTACGTTAGTTGGTTCTTTAGCGTATAATGTTGTGTAATATTCAAAAAAAAGCGTGTCTAATATTAGTGTCTTCTGTCTGTTGTTTCCCATTCATGTCAACTATTTCGTGGATCTGTCTACTGTGTTGTACATTTTGTTCAATCGCTAAATACTGTCTACTGGGTGTTTCTTGTGTAATAGTATTTAATTTTGACCTAAGGAGAGCTCCTTGGTATGTGTGTTGTTTGTACAGGTCTAATTGCTCTTCTAAAGTATGAATGTGTGGGTTAGATTTGTCTATCTGCTTAGTTAAACTTATTGCGTCTTCCAATATATTTTGTTCCCTCTTAAAGGCCCTGTGTATTGTTGTTGCTAAAGTCTGTGTTCTGTCCCTTATTGTGTTTTTTAGCAGGTCCCAATATTCTGCAATGTTGTTATTGGGGATATCCTGTGTGTAACCCTGAATGAGTTGTGTTATTGTATCTGTGAAGAAGGTATTTGTTAGCAAGTTATTGTTGAATTTCCAATGCGGGGATCTCTTTAATTTTGTATATGTGTGTCCCGTACTTAGAACTGTGTATACTGCTTGGTGATCTGTAAATTTAAGCGTGTTTTTTATATGGTAAGTTTTGTGTATATTGTAATTGTTCGATGCGTAGAACCTGTCCAGTCTTGAGGCCTGTCTAAAATATGGGTTTGTCTTGTCGTGAAATGTGAAAGCTTGTGTGTTCGGTTGTAGTTTTCTGTACACGTCTACTAGGTCATGTCTGTCAAGAATGGGTTGTAAGTGTCGTATTGATAGGGGTATTTGAATTTCCTTTCTCTTAGATACGGGGCCCAAGGAACTACTGTCTAAACTGGCCAAAATACAGTTAAAATCTCCCCCTAACACTATTCTAGTTCCTTTGTAGTGCTTGTCTATAGTGTCATACAGTCCGTCGTAAAATTTGGGTTGGTCAGTGTATAATGTGGGTGCGTATATATTAATGAGCGTGTGTATGTCTTGTTTGTTGTGTTTGTTTTGTATTTGTATAATGACAATTCTGCCACAATTGTCTGTTCTATAGTGTACTGCTTCCCAATCTTCATTGATTTGGAGGATGGCAGTACCCCAATGGCAGGTGCCTAGGGCAAACCAGCCATGCTTCAGTCCTAATCTAGTTACTATCTGGTCGGCATGATAACCAGAAGTAATTCCCGTTTGTTGCAAAAACAAAAAGTCGGGTTTCTCTTTTTTAATTAGTTTAATTACATGGTCTAGCTTATTTCTCAAACCATTGATATTGAGAGATATTATCACTAGACTGCATGACGGAGTGGTAAGCAGAGGTTGGCCACTCGTTATAAACTGTCTACGTGGCAAAGCAGCAGAGTCGTCACTTGCCATATCTAAAATATTTGACAAAACGGGGACAGGGTGCGGACCGTCTGCCTTTTTTGAATTACAGGTTTCATTGCTCTTGAGAGCCCAGCAAGGCACGTCTTGCCCTGATAAGTTTTCTGGTGGGACTGACTTCTCTCTGTCCTTCTATTCATTCCCGTGATCCATTCTTCGTTATCCCTTCAATGCGATTGGTCCGTTGTTTAGTTCACTCACCGATCACAACTCACGGTTAATTCCTTCATAGCAACCCAGTGAGCTCCATTCCATAACTCTTTGCCTTCGCTCACAATTTTCTCGTGCGTTTGTCCTGCACTTCGTTCAGTAAATCTAAAGGGCGTTAATATTTGTAGTTATCTCCCTTAGGGATTTATGCTTAACTGCTATTTCCCTTTACTTCCAGCTTATTAAAAACGACCGTTATGCTAATTTTGTAAACCACAACTGTGTACTCACAGAAAATATTTACATCTAAAAGAGTTCTCTCCCTTACTATCCAAGCACAAGTGCGCAATCTTTTATCTCCCATCTTTAGAACAAGTCGTCTATTTCCTAAATCATTTATATTTCTTAAACCATTTTTTATACACCCCTGTTCTAACAAAACCAAATTACTATGCTACGAAACCTCACGGTGACAAATGTAATGACTTTTTGTGTAAGCGAATGCCAATAAAAACGGTAATAAATTCTATCTGACATTTACAGAGGTCGTGTACTAATTAAACGTATCATCTTATTAACTTGGAGGAAATCGAACACCTTACACTCTTTTCTAGAATAAAAGGTAGGTCTGATTCGGTCTCACGAAATGCAAATTGCTAACAAATTGCCAACATAATTACTAGCGAAATTCTTCTTTGTACGACAAACTCTTTATATGGGGAGACAAAACTCTCATTCTTAACTACTGCTTTGCCAATTCTGGGGTCAATTCAGAGTATAGGCAAGAGTAACAGATAGCATTTAACCATCTTTGCCAGCCCTAGAAAGAATTCTTGCTGAGTGGGTAGTTTCTATTTTATGTTCCTTTTGTATATTATGTATAATTCATATATGACTTGTAATTTATAACCTTTGTGGTATAATTGGTGCTTACGTGTTATATAGGTATTTAGACCCCAATAACGTATGTAACTGTCTTTTTTTTCTTGTTGAGGTGATCACTGGCCCAAGACAGTTTACATGTTGTTAGATGTGTAGTGCGAGCGTATGATGAGTTGAGTGTGGGTGCGAATGAAGACGCGAATGTGTTTAGGCTCGTATAGATGTAGATCCTGCAACCCATACTCTCACATGCAGTAATCAAGGATGCTTTGACACTGCAGGCATGTTTCAAGACATTTATTGACGGGAACACACATAATATCAACAGGAACAGTCAGTGTAACAAGGTCATGCTGACCTGACATCGATAGGTATACATTTGGCATTCAAAAAAGTAAACATCAGAATAGACGTGCATGGTCAATAGCAAAGTTCTTCAATAATGACAGTTCGTAGCGTCGCCCTTGGCGTCTCTGACTAAACGCGTCAGATGCCTTAGTTACCTTGACACACAGGTGCAACTTGGCACTCCCTGCCAATTGCACATATCAGGCTGTAGTATAATAGCCGGAAGCACAGGCCTCGTCCTAACGTCGGCCGTGTACTTCTGTTAAATAGGTTATCACCAACCCTGCAGTAATACTTATTGTAGATAGAAGTTCCGCCAATCTGCGGCTCCCACAATATATCTTCGTCACTGGATTTCTGGACAATATAAGACTAACAGTCTTGGATGGCTACCTCGAGCACAAATATATAAGTTCTGAAATGGCGGATCCGTGAACTGCTGTTCACCCTAGGTAATCCTTTACATGTTCTGCCACCGAAAAGCGTAATAATGCATAAAGGTCGGTATTACCTGGTAAATGAATCCTCAGAACTACACAAGGAATTCTGTCGTCATCCCGACGCACAGAGATTCACTGGGGAAAACTGCCATAGCAGTTACTTCGAAGATTCTCCCCGAAAAACAATGGACTCTTGGTCCCTTCAGAAAAACAGGACCTCCCGGCTTCCCGGAAGTATATCTCACTCCCGCTTAAAAAACCTTCCCATAGGCCTACGCCCGAACTGACAACCTCTGACCCTAAAGGTCAAACACAATGAATGAATAAACAAGGGAAGACAACCCCTAATCAACCTGACATCGCAGGTAAAGACACAATTATACTTATGATACAAACATAAGCAAATAACTTGACAGATGACTCCGTCGAAAATGACAGCAACATTACTACCACCCCCCTGTAAAAAAAAAAATGCAATTTTTTTTTTTAATATGTTCATGAGCAAGATAGCACCAGTATCACTTCTGTGCTCATGCAAACAATGAACCTAATATCAGGTACAATAGAAGAGGGTACAAATCATCTCCCAACATAAGAGAAAATATTTCCTTTAAACCAAACAAACTAAGGGATACCATTCAAGAAACCTAAGTTGCTGGCAATACCAATCATATATCAAACATTACTAAATAATATAATCATAGCAATATACAAATGTCAATGCTATTTTAGCAACATATCACTGATGGATGGACAAAATGAAATTTGTTAAATTATCTAAACATCATCCAAATACATTTGTATTACAACATATTATGATATTAAGGACAGACCTAAGTCTGAAAATATATCAGGAAAAACTAGGACACAAGATTTAACTGGAATCATGTGGGCATCTAGACAATATGTCCGCCATCACATTATCCGAACCACGGATAGCTCGCACCGTGAAATGGAAAGGCTGAAGAGCAATAGCATAACGAGTAGATCTCGAGCTCTTCAAATCCTTACTTTGCATAGCCGTAAGAGCTTTTTGGTCGGTTTCCATAAAGAAATGCGCGCCCAGAAGGAACCTTTGTAGCTTAAGAATGGACCAAACCATAGCCAACAATTCACGGTCCAAAACCGAGTAATTCCTTTCTGCCGCATTCAGCTTCCTAGAAATATACATTACAGGATGCAGAGTTCCTGAATATTCCTGCATTAGTGCCGCTCCAATGCCAGTGGAAGAGGCATCACTACGAAGGACAAAAGTCTTATCAATCGTCGGTAGTCTTAAGATAGGATGAGATGAGAACAAATTCTTAACCTGATCCAATGAAGATTGGCATTCTTGGGACCAACGCACCATATTAGGAGAACCTTTTTTCAATAACGTTGAAAGTGGTGCCATAATGGAGGACAGATTCTCAATGAATCTTCCATAGAATTGTATCAATCCCAAGAGACTACGCACTTGCTTTTTTGTCTTCGGAACCGAGATATTTAATATCTTTGAAATGTTTTGGTCCTCTGTCTTCAACAGACCATGACCAACTCGATGACCTAGGAAGGAAATTTCACTAAACCCAACAAAAGCTTTAGAGGGTTTAGCAGTCAATCTATGCTCACGTAGAGTAGATAGCAATTCCTTCAGACCCACATAGTGTTCTTCCCAAGTATCGCTGAAAAGACAGATGTCGTCTAAATATGCAATGACATCTGCACGATCTGATAGAATTCGTCGCATCATGCGTACGAAAGTCGCTGTGGCGTTCATAAGCCCGAAAGGCATAAAATTCCATTGAAACAGACCCCTAGGTGTCGAAAAAGCAGTGAGAGGTTTGGCGTGTTCCGTCAGTGGGACTTGCCAATAACCTTTCGACAAGTCTAGTTTAGTAAAGAATTTAGCTTTAGAAAGTCTAATAAGTAGATCATCTAATAACGGCATAGGTTCAGCATCGAACTTCGTAACTTGATTTAATTTGCGATAATCAACGCAAAGACGTATGTTATTGTCTTTCTTTCGAACAATAACTATCGACGAAGAATAAGCTGAAGTGGATGGTTCAATTATTTGTAGTTGAATCATTTCATCCAATTCTTTCTCGACTTGTGCTTGAAAATGAATAGGTATTGGGTATGGTCTTACTCTGATCGGATTACGATCAGTAAGTATGATGTCATGTTCTATGACATCTGTGTGTCCAGGAATGTCGGTAAGGACATCCTGATATGATTGTAACGTAGAGGATACTTGACGTTGTTCCTCAAAAGACAAGTTAGAAGAGACTGTAACGTCTCTCCACGATTCCGTTGAAATAAGTGGAATCGTAGGAAGAGGTAAGTTCACGTCAGAAAAAATAGTTTCCTCATCCTGTATAACGGACAGGGATGAGATGTGACCATGTTGCACTGGAGAGTCGTCCGTCGCCTGGAAAATAGGCTGTAAATAGTCTGGACGTTCAATAAACTCTGTTAACATATTTATATGGAAGGTTTTATGCCTTCCATCCACATCGACAATATAGTCGACATCAGAAATTTTCGAGACTATAGTGTATGGACCCTTCCAAGAAATGAGAAGTCTATTCTCTCTTGAGGGCAGTAAGACATATGCTTTGTCTCCAGGACAAAGTTGACGTAGGCGTCTTTTCTTATTAGCAAATCGCCTAGCTTTTTCTTTCGCAAATTCGGAAGATGAAGTTGCTAACCTGCACGATTCGATAATCTTTTCCCTAAGAGCTATAACATATTCATATGACGATTGTGTATCATCGTCGATATTATCGGAAGTTATCAAATCGTGTAACAAGGACATTGGCCCGCGCGGTTGCGCGCCAAAGACAAGTTCGAAAGGAGAAAACCCTGTATGCTCGTTGGGAACCTCTCTATAGGCAAAGAGGACTGCAGGTAAAACCCTGTCCCAATCTTCAGGATGATCCTCCGTTATCTTGCCAAGTAAGTTCTTTAGTGTCCTGTTAAGACGTTCTACCAATCCATTGGACATTGGATGATAAATACTACTGAGAGACCTTTTAATGTCTAGCGTAGCCATTACCTGAGACATAACGTCCGAAATTAACTGAGTGCCGTGATCCGACAGTATTTCTCCGGGGAATCCCAGACGAGAAAATACGAGCCAAAGAGCATCAGCGATATCGACAGTTGATATGCTCTTCAGAGGAATAGCCTCTGGCCAACGCGTGCACATGTCCACGCAAGTGAGGATAAATTGGTGTCCTCTGGCTGACTTAATTTTGAACGGACCAATGATGTCTATAGCCATTTTCTGAAACGGCCGAATCGGAATATCTGCAGCCTGAATAGGAGCAGCATGTCTCGGACCCCTAGACTTGACCTCTTGACAAATTTTGCAAGATCGGCAATAAACTCGGATGTCTTTATTCACGAATGGCCAAAAGAATGACGCAAGGACTCTAGTTTTAGTTCTGGAAAAAACCCATGTGTCCCGCACACTGAGAATCGTGTGCATGCCGAAGAATTAAGGCTCTCATACACTTAGGCACAAGAATTTGCGAGTGCATAGACTTGTCCGAGTGTTGTACCATTCGTACCAATATACCATTCTTCATAGTGATATACGATTTGTGATTCGTATTTTGATTGGGATCCCCTTTCTTTGCAAGAAGGAAGTATTTCTTCAAAGAAGGATCCTCTTCTTGACGTTTAACAAACGAGTCATGGGAAATCACCAAGTGCTCGTCTTGGCTATCAACTTCATTACTATTATCAGATGAAGTTGGGGAATTAAGAGCTTGAGCTCTTGTCACCACTGCATTGACCGTTTGAATGTTTTTTCTTCCCAACTAGAAATTTGTTGCGGGGTGCATTCCTTAACCCCATGAATACGACCGATTATAAGATCCGCAATAGGATTAGGAAGAAGACATGCATGGACATCTCCTGTGAAGAAAGGAGTGTCAATCCTAATAATAGCAGTAGGATAGCTTTCCATAGTACCACCAAATGTAACACATTTGATTGTTTTTCCAGTGGCACAGCAAGGATCTATCAGAGACTCCTTAACCCCGACGGTAGTACATCCCGAATCGAAAAGTACTGAGACTAGCCTATCATTTATTAGACCTTTATGTAAGATGAGAGATCCTCTCCCATCATGCGCAACTGTAGCAGGTAGAGCAGGAAGAGGGTGACCACAACTTAGCGTAGATACAGTTGATGAGTCAAACAATGTTAAGCATTGGGGGCATTCAGTTGCTCTCCCAAAATCGAAAGCACAACCAGTGATAGCCCTAGAGTTACCACTATCATTTACTGTATTACAGGCTCCATCAAACTCTTGTTGCGCAGAGTTTGCCTGTTGGTAAGGTCTCTTTTTGTTAAACCTAGGTCTACCTCGATTATCATTTCCCCTGTAATTATTTCGACTATCATTTCCCCTGTAATTGTTATCATATTGCCTATTGTAATCATCATTCCGGTTTGAATCCCGGTTTCTAAATTCACCATCGTCATAATCTTGACGTCGAGAATGATTACCTCGAAAATTTGAATAGTTATTATTTGGATAGCCTTTACGAAAGTGTCTCAAATTATTACCACTAAAATTACGAGAACTACCATCTTGTCTCCACTGCATAGACGAAGAACCATCATGTGTTGGATTACTCCGCTTCTGAGTGTAATTTTGATTACTTCCCCTATTCCAATTTTGTTGAGCACCCTGAAATTTTTTTCTGAAATTAGGGCCATATGGTGTTGCCGAAGCAGCTGGCAACCCTTCTTTCACTTTAGAATTGCTAACTGTAGCATGGGGATGTGCTGTGGCATACTGACAACAGTATTCCTCCATTTCTTTTAAGTTTTTAGGCTTACGCTCATGAAGGAATGCAAGAAAAGAATCATTAACAGATGACAAAACCTTATCTCGCAATAATAAGTCCATTAGACCTTCATATGTTTTCTCAATCTGAGACAACTCAACCCATCGTGTAAATGTACGACGTATCTTTGTAACAAAATCAGAGAAATCTACTCCATTTTCTGGCAACATTGTCCTAAAACGAAGACGATAGTCTTCTTGTTTTAATTGGTATTTCTTTAGTAATGCTGCCCTGACAACATCATAATTAGTCCTCTCATGTTCGTCTATTGTCATAAGAGTAGTCACTGTGTCACCTGTAAAAAATGGCATCAGTTGTTCAACATATTTTTCCTTTTTTATGTTATGCGTATCGCACAAAAATTGGAATCTATCTAGATAATCTGCTACGTCATCCTTTAAAGGATTGAAATGAGGCAATTTAATCCTACTAACAAACTCCTTTGTCGTACTCGAAGTTGTTTGCTGAGCACCCGTACTCGCCAATTTCAATTTCTCTAACTCCAAAATTGCGAGTTTTTCATCAAGTTCCATCTTCTGTTTTCTTTCCTCATGTTCCATTTTTCTAATTTCAGCCTCAGCAGCAGCTTGAAGTTTTTTTTCCTCTGCAGCAGCTTGAGCTTGAATTTTTTTGTCTTCCATTTCCATCTGGAATTTTCTTTCATCAGCTTGAGCTTTTCTCTCCTCAGCCTCTCTTTGATACCTTCTTTCTTCAAGTTCTAATCTTCTATTCTCAGCTTCTAGCTTCTTTAGTTCAGCTTCTGCTTTCAATTTAATTTCCTCTTTTTGTTTCTTTTCTTCTGACTTTAATGCAATGGCGAATTGAGCAGATGAATATTCTTCCAATTCTTTACCAGACTTACCAAGGGTCAACCCTTGCTGGATGAAGAAATCCAATGTAGACATTCTGTCTAATGAGATCAGAAACCTGAAAAAAATTAAATAAATTACCTTATCCCACTTCAATGGGAGACAAGTCTGAAATGATAGACTTGTATACTCACTTCACTTTATTTTACTGTCTTAGTCTTAGACAAAGACTTTGTATGTTCCTCTTGTTTATAATGTACCCAAAAAATCACTTGAGTACCTGTGGAAAAAAAAAAATTCCCTTATATCCCACTCACTATGGGCACAAGTCTTTTTTTATAAAGAACTTGAATATGTATTTCACCTTGTCTCAATCTTTGTAGATAACAAGTCTTTTATCAAAGAACTTGTATAAATATCTTATATAATATTTTATTAAGAAACTCTATATGAAGAGTCTACCTTATCAATAATATCAAAACATGACCAAGTATGTGTATGTAGACTGTGCATGACAGTAATGTAGTACAACCAAAAAAAAAATACAAAGACAAAAATACAAAACAATACAAATGGCAACACTGTTTTAACCAAAAATGTGTAGAGAAATACACAAGAAAGGAGAGACCTACAGAATACAAACAAAACAAATCGACAATCAAAACTGAAAAACAGACAAAATATTACAAAAACAACGTTAAGTACAATTACATCACAGCTAACATCAATAGCGACCAATTGTCACTAGCAAATATCCAAATTAAGAAAATTTGCACCTACAGACCGCTTACAGTAAGCCTCGATCAAGTGGCATATTTACCGTAAGACCCACCAACCGAAAAACCCGCAGAAAAATACACCAAAAACAGTAGAAGTGACATAAACATATAGCAATCAATTTCAATGTGTTGCAGAACAAGTTCAGTCACAGCTGAAACTAAAATAAATTTCTTGCTCCTTGCGAACACAGAAACGAAATGTCAAACGCGCACTGAACGTCAAATCCACTGTAACATAAAGTATTCACGAACCAAAGTTACTATGACCTTCTCAAATTAGGGCTTGCACATTGAATGTTTACAATTTCACGTACTGTTTACAGACACTTGACCTCCAACAATGTAGCTTGAATGCTCTGACCTAGAAAAGTCTGTTGTTGAATGAAACGTGTCACAACCCGCAGTACTGTTTACAATAGGAACCCGCCTTCTATGCAGTTATGGTCCACGTAGCAAATGCCTAGATGTTAACTTCAGTACATGTCTTGTTATGGTTTATGTAGCATTATGATATAAATGCTCGTACTGTTTATTTGGGTCAACTGTTGATGACCTATCTCTGTCCTGTTGTAGCCAAAACTTGCAAGTGTAGAATTAGCGGTGTGTTACGGCTGTCCCGTGTGTAGCTTAGACCCACAGATCAGAAGTGTAATGTGTACTTGTCCTTCTTGTAACTTTCTCGACAAAACTGGAGACATCATACATGTAACAGCCAACCAGGAATGTAAATTTCTGAATCCATAAATGTCAACAATAATGTCAAATGCTCGCTCTGTTCTTTTTAAACCCACAGATCTGGTCCATCAGAAATGTAAGTTTCTAGGCCACATTGGCGACAAGAAATGTATCATAAGAGCCCACGTAACTGGTCCACCAGAAATGTAACTGTCTTTTTTTTCTTGTTGAGGTGATCACTGGCCCAAGACAGTTTACATGTTGTTAGATGTGTAGTGCGAGCGTATGATGAGTTGAGTGTGGGTGCGAATGAAGACGCGAATGTGTTTAGGCTCGTATAGATGTAGATCCTGCAACCCATACTCTCACATGCAGTAATCAAGGATGCTTTGACACTGCAGGCATGTTTCAAGACATTTATTGACGGGAACACACATAATATCAACAGGAACAGTCAGTGTAACAAGGTCATGCTGACCTGACATCGATAGGTATACATTTGGCATTCAAAAAAGTAAACATCAGAATAGACGTGCATGGTCAATAGCAAAGTTCTTCAATAATGACAGTTCGTAGCGTCGCCCTTGGCGTCTCTGACTAAACGCGTCAGATGCCTTAGTTACCTTGACACACAGGTGCAACTTGGCACTCCCTGCCAATTGCACATATCAGGCTGTAGTATAATAGCCGGAAGCACAGGCCTCGTCCTAACGTCGGCCGTGTACTTCTGTTAAATAGGTTATCACCAACCCTGCAGTAATACTTATTGTAGATAGAAGTTCCGCCAATCTGCGGCTCCCACAATATATCTTCGTCACTGGATTTCTGGACAATATAAGACTAACAGTCTTGGATGGCTACCTCGAGCACAAATATATAAGTTCTGAAATGGCGGATCCGTGAACTGCTGTTCACCCTAGGTAATCCTTTACATGTTCTGCCACCGAAAAGCGTAATAATGCATAAAGGTCGGTATTACCTGGTAAATGAATCCTCAGAACTACACAAGGAATTCTGTCGTCATCCCGACGCACAGAGATTCACTGGGGAAAACTGCCATAGCAGTTACTTCGAAGATTCTCCCCGAAAAACAATGGACTCTTGGTCCCTTCAGAAAAACAGGACCTCCCGGCTTCCCGGAAGTATATCTCACTCCCGCTTAAAAAACCTTCCCATAGGCCTACGCCCGAACTGACAACCTCTGACCCTAAAGGTCAAACACAATGAATGAATAAACAAGGGAAGACAACCCCTAATCAACCTGACATCGCAGGTAAAGACACAATTATACTTATGATACAAACATAAGCAAATAACTTGACAGATGACTCCGTCGAAAATGACAGCAACACGTATGATATATATGTCGATGTACTTTGTCGGCATCGCATTACTCTATTGTATATCAGGAAACTGACAAATTTTACCTGCTGTAAATTATATGAATAATTAATGGGAAATGTATTGGTATCACCTATCTTTATATTATGCAGGCATAACAGGACCATTAGGCACGGATATTAAATTCACTTATGTTTAGGATGTACTGCTGTTGATAAACTTTAGGAATTTTTATATTACTGAGCTAACAATGGTGGAGAGACGTTAATGTCAAGACAACAACTGTGAAGGTATTGACAGCTCAACAGAGATTGTGTAAGAAAAAGAACAAGTTGGGAGGTGGACAGACATCTTTCAGATCACTACTGTAAATTGGTTGCCAATGAAATCGGAAGCCTGTCACAGAGAGTTTTATGATCAATAAATTTTTCTATATATTCTTTCTTTCTTCCACCCATGTCCTCTATTTTATTATCACTCTTTATCCTTTTCCTGTATTTTTCGTGTTCGTTCGTTTGCGAGAAATATTTTCTTTCCCATTCTCACTTTACCGTTTTTCTTTCTCATACTGATACGCATTCTATTACGTAGATGTCAGGCTCTGGAGGTTATTGCGTTGCAGACGTAAAACTGTGAATATTCATCTATCTCAGACATAGGGCCGACATATCGTCTGCATTTTCACCTGTCACAACGTAGTTTCATCGGCTGAGTGCTCAGGTGAGATGTGAAACCCGACATCTGCACGGCGCAGAATGAGACATTTGTCTGGTAGTTTCCTCTGTCACGGCACTCTGGGCCAGTTTCGTTAGCAGTGAGGTGTCTAAGACGCGTTTGGCATGTTATGTCCAGCGTCTAAGGTACGTAGGTGTTAAGGAAAGGGGAGGCTATTGCGTGGTTTTGGAAATAGCGCACATCTTTGTCCGTCTCATAGATATAACTAGAGTTGGAAACCTGACTTCAAGCACTCAGTAATTTCAGTTAGAGACTAGAACAACCTACGTTCGAGCCCTAAGAATCTCTGTTATAGAAGCAATTAGTTGGTCGAATTGAATGTTCGATTTCTATGTATCTCTGTTGATGATAGAGGGCATTAGTTGGTCGAAGTGGTTTTAGTTCTTAGTAGTTCTGTGTTGAGGTAAATATATTATATCTAGTATTTTGTGAAGTGTTTAAAGTGTTAAATCGCCTATTTCATTTTCACTAGTTCTTTTGTGCAGAGAGAATTAAAATATAGTCTGTATTATTTTCTAGTGACGTGTTTCAGTGGAAAGCAGAATAAATTATATTTCTAGCTTAAACTCATGCAGCCATAAATGAATTTAATTTACTGCTAAATAATCAGACGAGAATATATTTTAAAAATTAACTTATAACTGAAATGCTACATCAGTGAGTATTGACGGAAAACATACGTATTCCTAATTCATGATGATTGATTTTGTATATAACTTATTTCACGGGAAGTTTTAAATGATAAGTCAAGCTGTACGCTTGCAGTTTAAAATGTAAGTTATAACAAGTACATAGTATGTATAATTATTTTATATGTGTTTTTTTCCTTTATTCAGTGAATAGTGGGGTGACCCAAACTTTTCCAGCGTTAAGTACAGAGTAAATATCTGTGTAGAACAAAAACATTCTTTCCTTAAAGACTTGGTCTAGAACCTTTACCAGAACTTTAAAGATTTTTAAAGAAGTAACGGGCCATCGAGCCTGATTTGATTCTTCCAGAGAATAAAACCGCAAGTACCTTTTATCCCATGAGGCAAGTAACATATTAACGCCAGTAACACTCCGACACTGTTGACTAGTGGGGTGGTGACCAAATAAAGTCCTAACCTGAAAGAAGCCACCGATCTGACATTCCTCATTTCTAGAAACCTAAGCTATTGACACTGTGCTCGTTGTTAATGTTCGTGCCTGGACAATTTTAATATGACCTAAACAGACATCCGAAAAATAAGAACACCCAAGGAATCGTTCCCTGAAGCAGAGAATTCAACCCGTCTTTTTGGAACTGGGGATTTCTTGGTCAAAGACTGCCATTGACGATTCTGTAGGTGAATGTCCTAAAAATTATGTTTCCAGATGCTGTTAACAAAGCTGTAAGTATGCAAGAGAGTACGTGGCCACGGCTGAGTAAATAGAGTGAATGTAGGTCTGAGTGTTTCTTTATTGTTGTAATTTGGCACCCATTTTGCTGTCTTAACTTTCTTTATGCAAGTATTGCTAACCATATTTTCCCTTAGAATAGATCAGAGATATCAAGTCTGTCCATACCTTAAAAGGGGGAAATATTAGACCAAATCATATGTATACGTGACTCTTTTGGGGCTATCATCTTTCTCCTAACGGGACTGTGGGCTAAACATCGAGGGAAGATCATACCAGTGGGTCTATATCTTTTTTTTTGCAGCAATTCATTGACTTGATGCTTATATATATATATATATTTGATGTAAATTTTGGATGTTGTGGTGGTGGAAGTTTATATTGATAATTAAATTTCCCTTAAACTTAATCAGCTTGTTGGTCAGCTCGTTCTAGAATATCTATATAATCATTTGTTATAGTTTTCCCACGTCTGTACGTCTAACTTTCATCTTGTATGTGCGTGCACGTGAGTGGATAGAACTATATATGTAATATATATATATATATATATATATATATATATATATATATATATATATATATATATATATATATGTGTGTGTTTAGACTGTCTGACTCCCCTAAATCTGTCGTAGAAGATAGGTGAAAGAGAGAAGATTTCTCGATTTCAGAGACAGCCTCTATCACAGTCTACCATCTCACTCGTGGAAATCTATTGCTCTTACTATCTCTCACTGTGACTATCACTTATTCAAATCTAATCAGAAGGGACCAACCCAAGTCTTAATTCTCCTATCAAAATCTGCGACAAATGGGGTCTCGTCTATCTGGATTTTGAACTTTGAATAGGAAGACGAGACGACAAATATCAGCTCGTCAGTAAGATTCTGTATTCTGGTATAGAGTAAGGGTGTGATGTCTTGTGAGTTTTTATACCTTTAAAAAATGTATCCCCTAGACTATCGATCTGTTTATGGGCGTGCTGACCACACAATTAATCATTTGTTTTTCCACAGCATTTTAAGTAATATACATTTGAGTTACAGGTTGATTTTGTCGGAATATATGTTAATTACTGATTTTGTAATACTAAACGCTGGTAAAGTTTGTGAGTGTATAACATTCACAGGGTTCTGAAGAAGTAGGTGTTTGAGCTAAGCAAAGGAGTGCGTTCAGGCAATTACGTCCTGTAAATTGCTTCCCTTACCCTAACTGACTTTAGGGGTGTACTTGTAGTGGACTTAAGAATTAAGGGATTTTTTTTCTCCTTAAGAATTTTTGCAATAATTATTTTGTTTCCACGGTAGCAACTTATTTTTCAGTGAGTACATTTTTAACTACTATTTATTTGGCGTAGTCGTCTGCATTAGGTGCTTTATTGCCGATTAATAGCAGTGATAGTTAGATACTATATCATAGGAGGAGGTATCCCAGGTTAATGTATATCATCTTTTTGTTTGGTATTATCTCGTAAGTGGCAGACACTAGTGTATCCTTTTCTTATCTGTTTCTCGTCTAAGTCTCAGTCACCTATTTACTATGGCAGAGAGGGTGAAGCTTACGCAAATCCTCACGGATGAGGCGAGAGAAGAAAGTTTGGAAGGAGAGGAAGCGAAAGCTTTTGTCAGAGACGAACTTGAGAGACATGATGCGGAGAGGAAAGCAGCCGAAGCTAGAGAACAGAAGAAGATGGACGAGGAAATAGAAATTCGCAGGGCGAACGAAAGAGAGAAGGAGAGACAGCATGAGGAAAGAGAGAAGGAGAGGGAGGAACGAGAGAAGGAGAGACAGCATGAGTTGGCTCTTAAAACTCTAGAATTCCAAAGTCGTGTTGCTGCCTCTACCTCCAGCAATGGAGAGTCTTCTCCTCATTCTTCCTTAACTGATCCTTCTAACAATCAATCTATTCAACTCAACGCTATATCTTTTGCTCTAGAATCTTTCCCTTGTCCTAATGAGAAGATTGTCACATGGTTAGAAACATTTGAGAAAATCGCAATTCTGTACGGTTTAGAGAGGTCGCGTTGGAATATGAAGCTTTCTCAGGCGTTGAAAGGCAGTGCGTATGATGTTTACGCCAAACTGGAAAGCAGCCAACAAGACAACTATAATGTGTTGAAGAAAGCGTTACTGGAGCGCTTTGAAATGAATGCTCGCAAATTTTTGCAACTGTTTCGCAACAGCAGGAAGGAGAGCTCTGAAACTTTTCAGCAGTTCTCATCTCGTCTAAAGGGATTCTTGACTAAGTGCCTTGAGCTTTCACAGCTCCCCTCTACCTATGAAGGTCTTGAGGAATTTGTTATAACAGAACAAATAAAGAACACTTTGTGTGCTGATACCCGGAGATTTCTAGCTGAGCAGGGTGCAGAAAAGCTTGAAGATATCTTAGAAACGTCTGAGCGTTATCAAAATGCGCTGGCCGAACTGCCGGCCACAAAACGTAAACCGACAGAAGAGCATTTTCGAAAGAATAATCTAGACCAATCTTCTCATGCTTCTAATCAGAATAACCACAGAGAAACTGGACCTCAAAATCCCCCTCCTGAAAAATCCAAGTTCTACAAAAACAAGTACCCCAACCACAGTAAACAGTCTGATCAACCCGACCACCCTACATGGCAGCGCAGCCAGAAAGGACAAGGTGGCAAAGGGAAAACCCCTGAGCACGGGAAAAATGATCAGAGTGAGCACACCGAGCCTAAACGCATCGGATGCTTACTAACAGTCTCGCAAGGCGGAATTATTGACAGTGATTCCCAACCTGTTGGGGATACACCCTCAACGCGAGGTACTGTTATATTGACCGGTTCTCAAACTTTTTGTTTATTTAACACGGGGCTTTCTTATGATTGCATTGTCGACAGAAACCTGGTTAAACCCGGTCAAGAGACAGGAGAGACCGTCCAACTTTGTGGAGTTTCCAAGAGTGAGGCACCTACAGCGCTTCCCATCGCATTGGTGGAGATCCACTCTGAGTTTGTCAGAGGCGTGATCAAAGCGGTTGTTCTGGATGATCCCATCTATCCAGTCATACTTGGCGGTAGATATGTGTTTATTGGGAACCGGAAGAGCCGATTGTGGCAGCAGTAACTACAAGAGGGCAAACCAAGAAGAAACGGGAGCCTGCGCCTAACTTGTTACCTATGGAACTTAAAGAAGCGCAACAAAAGGACCCTACTTTGGCACCCTGCTTTAGGAAACTGCCCATGGCTAAGGAACCCAGACAGCAGGGGGACATTTTTTCTAAGGATGGCGTACTTTATCGCAGAACGGGCAAGCCTGACCAAAGTTACAATCAGCTCATAGTACCGAAACAGTACAGAAGCCAAATCCTAGAAATGGGGCACTTTCTTCCCTTCAGCGGACATATATGACAGAACGCCACAAAACAACGGATAACCACTCATTATTGGTGGCCAGGAGTAAATACTGATATTATCAGATATGTCAAATCCTGTGCCCAGTGCCAACGTGTACCACCCAAGCAACGGACACCCCCAAGTCTCGTTGGGTGAAATGCCAATAGTGGGAACACCATTCGAACGGGTAGTGATCGACATTTTAGGACCCTTCCAAAGGACTAAAAGAAGGAACAGGTTTATCCTGACCTTAGTCGACACATGCACTTTATGGGCAGAAGCTATACCGCTAACATGCGCAGATGCCAAGCATGTCGCAGAAGCTCTCGTGCAGATTTTCACTCGGTTGAGATTTCCTCAGCAAGTGTTGACGGATAACAGATCCCTATACCGAAACATGTTGATGGATGAGATCGTGAAGATCTTGAGGGACCAGCACATCTACACTAAGCCTTACACTCTGGCCAGAAGTGGGCTAGTAGAACGTGTTAACGGAAACCTCAACATGATGTTAAGTAAACTGGCACAAGTGAAACCTGAAGATTGGGATTGTTGCATTCTGGCAGCTTTATTTGGCTACAGAGAATCTCCTCATACTTCCACAGGATTTCCGCCAGCTACGCTTTTATTCGGCAGACCCATTAAGGGCCCGCTCGAAGCCTTACTTTGGTCGCTGACAGACCAGAAGGCTGATGAGACAGTTGTCTCAGCAAGTAAATATGTATCGGATTTAAAGGGAAGGTTGAAACTAGGATGAGACATAGCAACGACCAACTTTAAGCGAGCACGCACAAAGCACGCTAACCGATACAGGAAAGTCGCGAAAGAAAGAGAATTGGAAGCAGGAGAGAAAGTTTTGGTGTTACTCCCTACCGGAAACAACCAACTGAGGATCGGATGGCAAGGGCCGTTTACCGTCCTGAAAAAGATTTCTAAGGCTAATTACCAGATCTCTATTCAAGGAAAGGAGAAGGTTTTCCATTTAAATCTGTTAAAGAAATTCTTGGAAAGACCGATGCCAACCTCCGACCATCTCCTGACGATCGCCAAAACTGACGAAGATGAGGATTGTGGCAGGGAAATTCCACTGCACACACACGGAATCTTTCAAAAATGTCAAAAGCGGCGACGCTCTTTCAAGCGCGCATGGGAGACATTCCAGAGAAAGGAAACTTTGGGAGTAGACTTGAGTAGGAATTGGAGAGAGATGGAGGGGAAGATGAGAGGGAAGAGGACAGACACCCTGAAGCTACGGATATAGGAAATGTATTTCCATAACGTAGACATGGAGTGCTTCCATATCTTAAAGGGGGGACGGTCTGTCACAGAGAGTTTTGTGATCAATAAATGTTTCTATATATTCTTTCTTTCTTCCACCCATGTCCTCTATTTTATTATCACTCTTTACAGTTTTCCGGTATTTTTCGCATTCGTTCGTTTGCGAGAAATATTTTCTTTCCCATTCTCACTTTACCGTTTTTCTTTCTCATACTGATACGCATTCTATTACGTAGATGTCAGGCTCTGGAGGTTATTGCGTTGTAGACGTAAAACTGTGAATATTCATCTATCTCAGACATAGGGCCGACATATCGTCTGCATTTTCACCTGTCACAACGTAGTTTCATCGGGTGAGTGCTCAGGTGAGATGTGAAACCCGACATTAATTAAAAGTCGATGATTGTATGTACACTGAATGAATGAATGAAGTTACAAAATTGAGTGAATAAAACAACGGATGTGTGAGAGTACTGATACAGCCGCTAGTGAGAGTGTGTTAAATTTGTGTAGCCGTGCACCCAGTGTTTCAGTCTTTCCTAGTGAACTGGGCACGGTACCATTTAGAGATATATGTGGCCGAGGAGTAGTTTTATTTGTTACTTATTGTTTCATTTTTGGGCGTGAGTTTTAGAGATTTTATTTTACTGGCTCCAAGACTGCCAGAGGTGATGATTTACTCACTAAATAAATTTGGGGTCCAGGTTCTTTATCACAAGTCCTTCTATTGCATGATGGTGTGTGCTACATGAGAGAGAGAGTCTTCAATATGCTAGATTTGGTTTTCCACACATTTCCACAGTTCAAATCATTTATCCAAAATCTTCAACAGCGTATACGTTTGCTAAGATTCATTTATTTATTTTCTCAACGGAAAATTCAACAACCAGAAAAGTTCCAACAGAAAAGCATATACATGAATGTACAACATATGAGAGTTGGTCACTCTCTTTAACATGCTCAACATATCTTTCAAAATGCATGTCTTCTCTGAGAAATGTCTCAAGGCGTTATTTATTTTTGTAGGTTTCTCCATATCTTTCATTTTTATTCTTTTCCATATTTCTAGCCCAAGCAAGGGTTCATGTTCCTTATCTTCCCATTTTGTTTCATATATGACAATCTTCTTATTCCTTTGCTTTAACAGTGTAATTCAAACTTAGGGTAAAACCAATGATTCTCAATGGTAGGCGAGGTAACCTGTGACATGGAAAAACTTGGCAGAGAATACTTACAAATGTTCAGCAAAAATGAATTATACACTTCCATGTCTGCGAATATCACTGTCTGATCTAACTCTACTCAAATAACGTATTCTGGTTGCAATAAAAGAGGAAATTCCATCAAGAAAAACTGCTTGAACCACTTGTTCAAGACTTGGTCACAAATCACACTTCTGCTTGCCTCTCCGGCTTTTAGCTCTAACTGATCTTGCTGGGGATCTTGAGTTCCAGTGCAGATATCAACTTAGCTGAGATGTCAAGCGTCGAATCTACTTATGGTTTCTGGTTTTAGCTTGGTGATGTTAGGCAGCTCACTGTGACTATGCCTTCCTTCCAATGTTCAAAGTCACTCGCTGACTCAGAAAAAAGATCAAGCCTAGGGTTGCCTGGTTCTTCCCTTTAACCACAGGATAAATGAAGATTTTGTGTCTTTCCTAGTTCGAACTTCATAGGAAATTAAAAAAAACATCGAGGCGCCGTAATTGATCCCATGTTTAACAGGGTTTTACGCACCTGTTCATTCCTAACATAATCCAATTCTAAAAATACCGAATAGTGAAAATAACCTATTAGGCTTTGTCGTAGATTTTGATAGGAGAATTAAGACTTGGGTTGGTCCCTTCTGATTAGATTTGAATAAGTGATAGTCACAGTGAGAGATAGTAATAGCAATAGATTTCCACGCGTGAGATGGTAGACTCTGATAGAGGCTGTCTCTGAAATCGAGAAATCTTCTCTCTTTCACCTATCTTCTACGACAGATTTAGAGGAGTCAGACAGTCTAAACACATAGGCACGTGAACGGAAGATCTTTGTAAAAGCCGGGTTAATTAAACACTATTACTTTTTAAGATAAGCCGAGGGGGAAAGGGGGGGGGGGCCGCTGGTGATAGAGATTTTTGACGTCACATAAGGAGGGTGGGGGGAACTTGGTTATTGTGTTGAAGTGTGACAAAGGGGGCGGGGAGGTTTAAAAATGGCAAAACTTGCTTGACGAAATATGTAGAATCAAATTTAGTATGTTCATAGACATTATAGAAAGTAATAAAAAATATAAAAATAAAATAATAATAAAAATAAAAAAAAATCCAAACCCTCCATACGGTACATTAGACGATGGTTTGAAACAATCAGATTAGGGTGGCATATAATAAGAACTCATGAAATATTAGAACAGTCTGCTACTGGATGAGTAGGGAGGGATCTGACTTTGTTCAGGGTATGCGGAAGATTGTATTAAGAGATAACTTGAGTACAAGATATGAGGGCTTGAGGTGATAGAATGTTTTTGTTCCCCGGGAGTTAAAATGTAATGACATTTTGAATCATCATCATCATTTGCTTTCAACTACCCAAAGAGCATAGGATTTCCACAAACTGATACCAACATCTTTCTGTCCTGTGCTATCAGCTCCAGGTATGTACCATCTTCCTCAACATTTTCATTTATGTCACCAGTTTTCTTCACAGTTTTTTCCTTTGTTTCGTTTAAAAGGACTGCCTTGTTTTGCTATCAGTTGGTTTCCTTAGTGTGTGTCCTATATATCGCCAGTATTTTCTCGTCTCTTGTTCCATTGGCATGTGTCTGGTTTTGGTCATCAGGTCCACATTAGTGATCTTGTCATACCACTTCGATCCTTCTATTTTGTGCAAGTACAAATTTAAGCAAGTCCGTAGCTTTTTGGTTGCTCTTTTTTGTTTTTCTCAATGTTTCAGATCCATACTATAGGACTGACTTGACATTTGAATTGAAGATTCTGATTTTTGGGTTGGACTTTATTTCTCTTTATCTCCATGTCTTTCCCAATGCAGTAAAAGAAACTCTAGCCTTTTGTATTCTTCTTTTGATATCAACGTCTCCAATTTTATGTACATTGCTGTCAAAAGTCCACTGTATTCCATTTCTGTTTGCTGAAGTCGACGTTTTCAGAACGAAAGTTTGAATGTCATGGGTTAAATTATTTTATCCGCCATACAGACCTCTCATAAAGTGCAGTTTACAAACAAAAGAAACGTCAGAAATGTTCACTGCACACAGTAATTAAACACCCGCATGTAGAAATTGTTTTTTTTTTTTTAGTGAATCTATTTTTTTAATTCGTCAGTAATTGTTGAGACGCCAAAACACATACAAGCATAGTTTTGTTTCAACTGATTAGATTACCGAGTACACGTAAACACAAACAGATATTTAGAATGGAAAGTTTACCAAATCTGCGATGAAATGTGTATGTTGCACTGCTTATTTTTCCCAATTATTAATATATGCAAGAAACCGTTGGAAAAATTTATTTGTGAAAGCCTTAATATCTTCCTTTTCAGCTGAAACCGTCTTGCCACAATATTAGCATTTCTGTGCCTTCTTTGTCAAAACCAATCCGTTACACTCCACAAAGCTTTGCCGACAACCAAACACATAGTGAAGCTTTAACAGCCAGTAATACATATCCCAGACTGGACTACACAAACCATAAATTTCTGTACGCTTTACTTGTAAAAAAAATAGCATTTTAAACAGCATTTTATAAGTAGGGCAGAGATACACCTTAAAAAATAGATCATAAAAAAAAGAATGTAGTCCACCCGTACACAGTAACAGGATATTTCATATTCAGACTAGTGGGAAATAGAGCAGAAATTATGTGGGACATAAAGCAGAAACTACGTGAGGCATTGAGTAGAACAGAAGTAGTATATAATGCGCAAAATGGGTCGTATCTGCAGGAGGCGCATGACTTTAATATAGCAAAAAACGCGATCGATTTCTGCAGGAGGCGCGCTGTGGCGGCGCGTGACTTTTATATAAGGAAAATGTGGCGGCGCGCTGTGGCGGCGCGTGACTTTTATATAAGAAAAATGTGGTGGTGTCATCCCTCCCATCCACTCCCCCCACCCCCCTCTGTGATCCAGCTCTCCACCTAAAAACATTTAACCCCCCCTCCCGTGCTGTGGCGGCACGTGACTTTTTATATAGCGATATATTTTAGCCGGGATGACTTCCTCTGACGAGCAGCTTGCGTCCTGGTAGGTTGTGTGGTTTATTTATGTGTTACAGCATGTGTTGTTGTTTATACAAAATATTTAGTTAGACGTGTATTTATATTACAACAGTTATACGATATATATTTAGAATAGGAAGACGATATATTTAGACAATAGGAAGACGATATATATTTACAATAGGTAGACAACAGTTATATAGACATGGGTAACAAAGAATTTAGTTAATATATTTTATTGTTCATATAACATTATCATCTAGTGACATTGTATAATATTTATATATATATATATTTATATTGGAAGATGGGAGGTGTGTTTTCAAATAAAATTATAGTTAGTTATTTATATAGACATATATTACAACAGTTATACATACATAGGTAACAAAGAAGGGGGTGACGATGCATGGGTGTAATGTAGCGGGCGGGGTTAGGTTAAGTGGATTTTTGTGTGATGTTGGGTGTGTTTGTTTAGACATATATACATACATATATACATTCATATATACGGAGATGTGGTGACGTTGTCAGGATGCATCTGTGGTGACGGCGGCTTAGGTTACTAAGGGTTTTTTTTAAGGGAACGGGTATTGTTTTTTGGCTGGCGGTGATGACTCATGGGTGTGTGTTGGGGTGTAGCTGGTGGTTGTATGTATGACGCAGGAGTGAAGTGTTAGATAGAAGTATATAGTTAATGATCTCGTTTAAAAGAATACTTGAGTTAAAGAGGAAAATATAAAAATCGATAACGGCGGCTTAGGTTACTAAGGGGTTTTTGTAAGGAAGTGGGTATTGTTTTTTGTGCGGGGGAGGATGACGATGTATAGTGGGATGTAGGTTAGGGGGGATTTTTGTGTGTATGACTCAGGAGTGAAGTGTTAGAGACTTGGCAGATATTGTTTTTTGGCTGGCGGTGATGACTCATGGGTGTGTTGGGGTGTAGCTGGTGGTTGTATGTATGATGCAGGGGTGAGGTGTTAGATAGAAGTATATAGTTAATGATCTCTTTTAAAAGAATACCTGAGTTAAAGAGGAAAATATAAAAAGCGATAATGCTGGCTTAGTTTACTAAGAGGGTTTTTTGAAGCGAGGGGAGTCTTTTTGTACTGCGGGCGTGTCGTTGTGTGTTGGTAGTGTGTTGGTGTTAGAGACTTGTTTATACTAGCTCTAGCATCTAGAGGTGGGAGGGCAGTGTTAGAGATCTGACTATACCAGGTCTAGCATCTAGAGGGGGGAGTGAAGATGGGTGTGTGTGTGGTTGTGTTGGCGCGCGTCTGTGGTTGTGTGTGTGTGCGTGTGTGTTTGTGCGTGCGTGCGTCTGTGTGTGCGCGTGTGCATGTGTGGTTTTGTGTGTGTGTGTTGGGGTGTAGCAAGCGGGTGTGCTACCATCGAGAGGTGGAAGTGAAGTGGTAGAGACCTGACTATACTAGGTCCAGCGACTAGAGGTGGGAGTGAACTAATCGATAGTTGACGCGTTGGCGATGTGACCAGACTTGTGTTAGCCAGGGCTTGATTACGCGAAAAAACTAATCGCTAGTTGACGCGTTGTCGACGTGAAATTTTGTGTGTGTGTGCTGGCATTGAAAGTGTATGACGCATGAACGTATTAACGTGAGGAAAAAGTAACAGCAAATATCCGATAAAATGGCGGGCAAGTTTTTTAACACAACGCTCACACTTCCATTTCTTACTGTTGGTATCAGTTTTTATCTTTCCACTGCATAATTTTTGTATCGGTTTTCATATTTCCATTTCATAATTTTTGGTATCAGTTTTCATATTTCCATCTCTTACTATTGGTACCAATGTTGTCATATTTCCACTGCATACTTAACATCATAAGTTTCATATAGGCATTTCACACTTCTGTACTATAATTGTCATATCTCGCAATTTTCTTAGTATAATTTTGAATCACACTAATGTTGTTTTATATTTTTCCATTTTACAAATGCATAGTTTTTACCTATGGAATTACAGAAATAACAATAAAAAAATAATAAAACATTACTGATACGGGACAAAGTCGGTTTCCAACTTGTTAAGTTCATAGTTGTGTCATTACTAGAGGGCGAGTTTCCACATATTTACTCGCTACCCAGAAGCAAGCTAATCCTACGAAGTATAAGGCTTTGTCTTTGGTCTCTTTCTACCTTTATATATCTAACTAAAATATCACCCATCTCTTATACAATATGACTGATCATTTTTTTTTACAATAAACCGGCACACAGTTAAGTTCTTATTTAGCGCTGACGTCACCCATCCTAACCGACTACAAACAGTATGACTCATTCATCGATTACCTTTGATAATGTTTTCCTCTCGAGCGCAGACCATCGATCGAGTTTAACAACAAGTGGTAAGAAACACGTGGGTGTAGGTTTTTCTTAAAATGGTTGAAACTGGCCTCGACATTGTCCCGATTGTAACCTTAACACTAAGGAGTCTCTAGTTGGCACCATAAGCTAGTCTGCCTGTGACATATATTTTTACGGTTGTGTTCAATAAAACTGTCTATTTGGTCTTGTCCAACCTGGCTTTTTATGTTGGAAACCTCGACTGTGTACTGGTCATTTACATAACACTAGATGGACATTGGGGTGAGTAGATTTTATTACTCGATGTTGGACCTGGTCATGTCTCTAACACTTCACTCCCACCTCTAGATGTTATAACTGTTTGTAAAATATATATTGTAATATGTACGTATAACTGTTGTATAAATAAACAACACATAACACAATACAATACAACACACCGCAACACAACCCACCCACACACACACACACGTGCACGCACACACACACACACTCACAGACGCACAACCACGCACGCGAGCGCTCACACACACCCACACACCCAGACACTCATGGTCATACTTTACTGAAGAGGTGGTGTGATAACGACAGACACTAGCGCTCATACCTCGTTGAAGGTGGTTTCCAATGTTCCCACCAACTGGGTGTACATGACAAGAAGTGATGAAATGGTTAAACCGTTGGAGAGCGGGCTGAAGACCGCAACTGTAAGTTTTTACCGAGGCCAGCTTTTGTTACACGTGCGAATATACTTTGGTGAGTAATATCTAAATTTTCCTACCAAAACCGGTGGTCACATTTCTATCACCTCACGGGCAAATTTCTATCACCCCACGTGTACATTTCTATCACCTCACAGGCACATTGCTATCACCTCACGGGTACATTTCGATCACCTCACAGACACATTTCTATAACCTCATGGGTACATTTCTATCACCTCCTGGGCACATTTCTATCACCTCACGGGCACATTTCTATCATCTCACAGGGATATTTCTTTCACCTCACGGCCACATTTCTATCATCTCACGGGCATATTTCTATCACCTCATGGGTACATTTCTATCACCTCATGGGCACATGTCTATCACCTCACGTTATAACCAGTGGACCATCAAAAACCGTCTGAGACCAAAACCAGCCTTCTGAAAAAAAAATCATCCATTGAAAGCAGACAACGTCAAGCTCACTACCAAAAAAAAAGTTAGTTGATTTTTATATCTCTGTATTTGTGTTACTTGTTGTGTGTAACAGGACTACAACACATCCACATGTCTCTAACACATTACTCCCCACCTCTCGATGCTAGACCTAGTATAGTTTCTAACACTGTACTTCCACCTCTAGGTGTTGGCTCTGGTCATGTCTTCAACACTTCACTCCCACATCTCGCCGCTGGACCTGGTCATGTCTCTAACACTTGCAGCGCACACAATTTTTTTTTTAACATCGACACCGCGTCAACGATCGATTAGTTTTTTAACTAAGCAACTCTCTGTTAGCGCACAACACCAAACACGGATACCTGTCCTATTACTTGTGTTGTGTTGTAAAAATTAGGAAATAGAAATATGAAAACCGATACAAAATTATGAAGTGGAAATTTGAAAAACTGATACCAAATGTATCCACATAGATAACAACGTTCCGATGAGCCCACTTTTGAATAGTGTACCTATACCTAAACTTCAACGACATACACAAAAATCTCCTGTTATTGCTTAAGAATACACTACCTCCACAATAATTGGTCAATCTACACAAGTCTGCGGTGTGACCTCTTTAAAAGTGACAGTGAAGAATCATCATACACAACACCAGACAAACCAAAATCAATACCACACACACACACACACACACACACACACACACGGGCACACACACCCAACACACCCAAGATTCGTCACCCCGCCAGCCAAAAAAGGGTAGCACGGGACAGTGATTCTCGCACTATTGGGCTTACACTGAGTGAGTAACGAAGAAAATGGGTCTCACGTTGTTGAAAACAGGGGTTCTCACGTTGAATAAAATAACTGTGTATGAGTGTAATTTAATAAAACAGACAATATTATTCTCTCTGTTTGTCACAAAACGAACAGCGCTCACGTCTGCGCAATATATGTATATTAAGAACTTAACTGTGTGACGGTTTATTCTAAAAAAAATGATCAGTAATATTGTATAAGAGATGGGTGATATTTTAGTTAGATATATAAAGGTAGAAAGAGACCAAATACAAAGCCTTAGACTTCGTAGGATTAGCTTGCTTCTGGGTAGCGAGTAAATATGTGGAAACTCGCCCTCTAGTAATGACACAACTATGAACTTAACAAGTTGGAAACCGACTTTGTCCCGTATCAGTAATGTTTTATATTTTTATTGTTATTTCTGTAATTCCATAGGTAAAAATTATGCATTTGTAAAATGGAAAAATATAAAACAACATTAGTGTGATTCAAAATTATACTAAGAAAATTGCGAGATATGACAATTATAGTACAGAAGTGTGAAATGCCTATATGAAACTTATGATGTTAAGTATGCAGTGGAAATATGACAACAGTGGTACCAATAGTAAGAGATGGAAATATGAAAACTGATACCAAAAATTATGAAATGGAAATATGAAAACCAATACAAAAATTATGCAGTGGAAATATGAAAACTGATACCAACAGTAAGAAATGGAAGTGTGAGCGTTGTGTTAAAAACGTGCCCGCCATTTTATCGGATATTTGCTGTTACTTTTTCCTCACGTTAATACGTTCATGCGTTATACACTTTCAATGCCAGCACACACACACAAAATTTCACGTCGACAACGCGTCAACTAGCGATTAGTTTTTTTGCGTAATCAAACCCTGGCTAACACAAGTCTGGTCACATCGCCAACGCGTCAACTATCGATTAGTTCACTCCCACCTCTAGTCGCTGGACCTAGTATAGTCAGGTCTCTACCACTTCTCTCCCACCTCTCGATGGTAGCACACCCGCCTGCTACACCCCCAACACACACACACACAAAACCACACATGCACACGCGCACACACAGACGCACGCACGGACAAACACACACACGCACACACACACAACCACAGACGCGCGCCAACACAACCACACACACACCCATCTTCACTCCCACCTCTAGATGCTAGACCTGGTATTGTCAGATCTCTAACACTGCCCTCCCACCTCTAGATACTAGAGCTAGTATAAACAAGTCTCTAACACCAACACACTACCAACACACAACGACACGCCCGCAGTACAAAAAGACTCCCCTCGCTTCAAAAAACCCTCTTAGTAAACTAAGCCAACATTATCGCTTTTTATATTTTCCTCTTTAACTCAGGTATTCTTTTAAAAGAGATCATTAACTATATACTTCTATCTAACACTTCACTCCTGCGTCATACATACAACCACCAGCTGCACCCCAACACACCCATGAGTCATCATCGCCAGCCAAAAAACAATACCTGCCAAGTCTCTAACACTTCACTCCTGAGTAATACACACAAAAATCCCCCCTAACCTACATCCCACTATACATCGTCATTCTCCCGCGCACAAAAAACAATACCCACTTCCTTACAAAAACCCCTTAGTAACCTAAGCCGCCGTTATCGATTTTTATATTTTCCTCTTTAACACAAGTATTCTTTTAAACGAGATCATTAACTATATACTTCTATCTAACACTTCACTCCTGCGTCATACATACAACCACCAGCTACACCCCAACACACACCCATGAGTCATCACCGCCAGCCAAAAAACAATACCCGTTCCCTTAAAAAAAACCTTATTAACCTAAGCCGCCGTCACCACAGATGCACCCTGACAACGTCACCACATCTCCGTATATATGAATGTATATATGTATGTATATATGTCTAAACAAACACACCCAACATCACACAAAAATCCACTTAACCTAACCCCGCCCGCTACATTACACCCATGCATCGTCACCCCCTTCTTTGTTACCTATGTATGTATAACTGTTGTAATATATGTCTATATAAATAACTAACTATAATTTTATTTGAAAACACACCTCCCATCTTCCAATATAAATATATATATAAATATTATACAATGTCACTAGATGATAATGTTATATTAACAATAAAATATATTAACTAAATTCTTTGTTAACCATGTCTATATAACTGTTGTCTACCTATTGTAAATATATATCGTCTTCCTATTGTCTAAATATATCGTCTTCCTATTCTAAATATATATCGTATAACTGTTGTAATATAAATACACGTCTAACTAAATATTTTGTATAAACAACAACACATGCTGTAACACATAAATAAACCACACAACCTACCAGGACGCAAGCTGCTCGTCAGAGGAAGTCACCCCGGCTAAAATATATCGCTATATAAAAAGTCACGCGCCGCCACAGCACGCCACCACATTTTCCTTATATAAAAGTCCCGCGCCGCCACAGCGCGCCGCCACATTTTCCTATATAAAAGTCACGCACCGCCACAGCGCGCCTCCTGCAGAAATCGATCGCGTTTTTTGCTATAATAAAGTCATGCGCATCCTGCAGAATGCGACCCGTTTTGCGCATTATATACTACTTAGAACTACCTGGCACATAGAGCAGAAACTACGGAGGGCATAGAGCAGAAACTACATGGGACATAGAGCAGAAACTACGGGCGGGGGGGGGCATAAAGCAGAAACTACATGAGACATAGAGCAGAAACTACGGGAGGGGGGGGGGGCGGAGCATAGAGCAGAAATTCCTCCCACTAGTTTACATACAGAGACGGTTACGACTGTTGTATTTTATTATCACCATATGATATCAGTTGTGGTGGGTTTGGATGTTATTGATTAAAATATTACTTGTCTACAGAGTGAGGTCAACTATGCAAGTCTCTGAATCTAATAGTTGATGATGCTTGTTCTCAGGGTACCTGACTGCTACCACCCTACGACCTCAATCTGCGATATATTTTGATCCTACTTATATGTTAAGATGTCTGGTTGTTGTCTGGATAGATGTCTATGGTAATGTGCTATGTGGTGTAAAGAAAATAACAACAACCACTAATGTAACTCAAGGAAAAGGATTAAACAAATCAGTGGTTAAAGTTTGAGTAACAATTTTTTACAATTTTAATTTTCTGTACCTCAATTTCTTGGGCACAGAAATGTTTAAAACTCACATTTTATGAAAATATACTTACATTAATGTGAACCAAAACGAAAGACTACTTGTCTGTTTATATCATAAAAATGTCTGTGACTTGAAATGTCGTGATGAAGCACTAAATTCTATAAAAGTCACTATTAGGAGTAACGAAGGTGTTCATCACTTCAAGAAAGCTGTGTTGATTTTAATACTAGAGAGATTATGTCAGGTGAAAACTCATGAACCCTTATATGGTTCTTATCTGAAAAGTCTTGTAGCACTGTGGTCTTTCTTCCACCACGATAGTAGTAACGACTGCAAAATATAGACACTGATGCAGCAATCCTCACAGTCTTGGGGCAATCAGATTCTTCTTGCCTCAAACGTGCAGATACAATAATTCTGGGATGGCTCACTGACTATTTCAACATGGAACCCTGAAATTAAGAGGATTAAGGCCTCCTCAGTATTTCAAACATATCTCTCCTTCCCTAATCAACTAAGCATTATCAACAGTTCAAGATCAGTATCAATGGCTACATAAACCGCTTTCGTTCCTATCTGATGGGGTGACAGCTTCATACTCAAGGAAATTTCAATCATCAGTTTGATACATTTCTTTCATAGGAAAATTATAGTTAACTTTATGAAGTCATGTGAAAACACTGTGACTTGCTGAAGACGACCAGTTATGTTCTGGCCTACCAATTATAATAATGTCATATTTTATTTCCCACTATATCATTTCATTCCCTCCCAAAGTTTAAGAAAGCCTGCCTGGCTTTTAACAGAAAGGGTAATCTTCCCTACTATCACTTGTGGCATACACAAAGTGTTGAGTTTGGCGCCTTTCTGGTTTAGCCTCTACCCATCAATAATGCATAGACATTCAATAATACAAATACGTATTCAATCATAAGGTTTACATAAATGTTCATCTTACCGCATCAATGAAATAATGCACAATTTGTAGGTTAACCGGCGATCAATGGGCACACACAGATCGCCACTGATGCAGAACAGCGAAGGCACTGGTTATGAATCCCTTGCTTCTGATGATAACACTACTAGTTAAATATTTTTCTTCGAGTGGCAACTAACGCTGGTTTCAAGTCGTTTTTATCACTACTGTTAGTCTATTCTGCCACAACCAATCGAATTATGTTATGCCCCACTTGTCTTTTTTTTCACAATAAATTACACTTTCAAAAATGTAACGTCCCCCTTCTCTCCCCAGACGGGCAAAGTTGAGTGAGGACATCACTGCGTCTGTCTCTCTGTCTTTTCTTTACAATATTTTTGTTACTATCTAAGTGTTTTTAATGAGAAAAGGCAATTATCGATCAGACGACTGTCTGTCATATAGTCGTTATATTTTTATTTCTCTCTTTATCACACTTTGCATTATGGCTTTTTTTTTACTCTACAGTTATACAAATAATCTATTTTTTCCTCTACGGTAAGATAACATAACATTATGGGTAGTATGATCTTCCAAATAAACAAGTATTACACTGGCTAACAAAAACAAAAATTTTTTTTCTTTCTCTAACATTTATATGTTTTTCTGATCAATTTTAATGCGCTGTTTTTAAATCTGCAAACCGTTTTTCTCTATCAGGTCGGGATCTCTAGAAATACGCAATTGAAGTTTTTTTAACAACGCATACAGTATTACAACATCATTTGTACAAGAATTGCTTGAATTTCTTTGCAGTCGACTTTCGTCGGTGAATGGCATGTGGTACATCGCGATGAAGCATCCAACAATAATCGGCAAGCATGGTTACACTCCACCGTCCTTGATAACGTGACTCCATTACTGCGATATCTTGATGGAATCGTTCTCCATGTTCATCGCTGACTTCGCCAAGGTTGTCAGGGAAAAAGTCAAGATGCGAATCGAGCAAATGGATTTTGAGGGACATGTTACAGCTCATAATTCTGTATGCATCTATGCACTGCTTAACAATATGCAACATAGTCGACAGATTTGTGATTTCCCAGAAAGTTATCGACGATCGATTTGAATGCCATCCATGCGCGAAGTTCACTACCATGTAACAAGTTCTCGAATTGTTTGTCTGCAATAACTTTCCTAATCTGAGGTCCTACAAAGATACCTTCCTTTATCTTTGCATCGCTAATTTGCGGAAACCTTTCTCGAAGATAAGTGAAAGCTTTGCTCGTTTTATCTAACGCTTTTACGAAATTCTTCATGAGCCCCAAACTTTATATGTAACGGTGGTAAAATGATGCTGTCTTTGTTAACTGATGGCTCGTGTATTACATTTTTATGCCCGAGCTGCATACGATCCCTGATAGGCCACACCTTTCTTGCATAATGTTCCTGTCTGTTGCGGCTGTCCCATTCATATAGGAAGCAACAAAATTTAGTACACCCAGTCTGCATGCCCGTAAGAATTGCAATGACCTTTAGGTCTCCACAAATCCGCCATTGGTAGTCATTGTACTTTATTTTTGCCAAAAGTATAGCCATATTGTCATAAGTTTCTTTCATATGAACAGAGTAGGCGACTGGAATTGATGAAAACAAATTTCCATTATGCAATAACACGGCTTTTAGACTAGTCTTGGAAGAGTCGATGAAAAGTCGCCATTCGTTGACTATGTGCTCATGACCGAGGTGCACCATTAGACATTTTACATCTTTGCAATAGCAAATGTCATTGATAAAGGCTGTTTCTTCTTCATCGTAACTGGGTATACATCAGAGCACGTTGTAAAGGTGTATTGGTGTAATTGGTCAACTCTAATAACCGGGCACAGTGTCAGGTATACATGTCACCTTGTCCTGGGACACAATGAGGCCCTGACAAGAATACAGTGTTGATAATGAGTGTTGTAATAAATGTCAATACGCGAATGTGTGACTGTTCTGTGGAGTTGACTGAAGGTTCAAACACTCATTCATGCGTATCTAGAAGTTACTTATGCAGACCACTGTAGACGTTTCAATAGTTTAATTTGACGCACACACTTGACAGAACGGGTACAGTTACAGCACACAGGTCGACATCAATAGCATATTGTTGACCCACGGTGTACAATCATAAATTGGCATTCATGTTGAAGAAAATCACAATGGAACCTCAGTATACAAGCGTTCAGAGTTCCATATCTTATACAAATATTCATCAGGCCTTACTGACTGATCATGTCAGTTAATATATACTGTTTAACAAATCTTCATCAGGCCCTACTGACTAGTCATGTCAGTTCATCAATAATGTTTACGGTGACTCCTAGACAGAACCTCCTTTAGCATAAGTGTAGCTTGCACCCTAGCGGAGATTCCGTTAAATATAGTTCAGCCAATATTTTCTGAGAAAACCTTAAACTACCAATAGTAGGTTTTTCCTTTCATAAGTATGATCTCTTTATCATCACCTGATAATAAGGGCGTCCCTGTTCTCTGGTAAATGATCAACAATACATAGCATTCCAAAATGGCTTCTAGTCTTGTAAACATCGCTCACCATAACGATGTACGACAACGCTCCAATAAAGATTCAATTCATGAATATCAAAGTTTCCACAAGCATCAGCATAATCTGTCCTCATAATTGCTGTATAGAAACATAATCAGTGCTGCTAGATAATATGTCGTTCTGACATACTGACATAGGTAGATTCATGTAAACGTCTGCCCATCTTAAGCCTAGGAATGAACGAAGTCAGCAACAGTACGTTTACCTTGACATAAGAATACACTAGCAAGCACAAAAACGCTCTTCTCCTCGCGTTATGGAATGAACACTAGGGAACTCATGGATTTAACCATCACAGAAGAAAATATCTTCGTTCCCATAATCAAAAGAGATCACAAACTTTGGGCAGGGCTAAGACATGACTTCCCGCCATAGGCTTCGACATCACCGAAGAACTCTCTAACGTATCTTCATCCGCCGAAAAGCACCTGACCCCAAAAGTATAGTACAAGAAAAATAGTTCCACTAAAATATACTAAGATATCAAGATATAAGACATATTCGTCCTACATAGACAAGAACTACACATAGATTCGGGCCATAGACATTCTGAAGCAAGAACAATCTATTTCTAATCAAACACAGAATAGATTAAAGTAAGTCTAAATTCCTCCGCCGAGTTCGACTTTCAGGAACGATACAAGGAGCGATAACTCACAGAATGAATACCCATCGCCTAATCTGAGTTCTGTCCCTTTAGACCAAAAAACATGCATTCAAAGATAAATATATTTTTACCAGACAAATAAATACATTTTACCTATGTATGCGTAATCCGTGCCACCAAAGAATATGTGCGCAACAGTCATCATCCATCTCAAAGTATTGAACAAGTTCTCTGTGTCTATGACGAAATTTAGATATTGGAGTATTGGGCGCTAAAAGATTCCATTCTTTGAGTCGCGAACCGAGTAATTCCGCTTGTCCTTTGGTGAGAGCGAGATCACGTATTAGATCTGAAAGTTCTGAATGGTTAATTAAGTGAACACCATCATTCACCGGTATATAATCCGAGTCAGAATTAGTTTCTAAAGCAGGTAAACTATCACTTTCTGATGGTTCATTCACGTCCAACGGATATTGTTCTGGTGGAACTGGGATCGGACACGTGATTGGATCATGAGGCACTGGTTTCGAAACCGATTCAATATTTGGATAAACCACAGACTTTCTAGTTTTAAAAGCGAAACCATAGATATTTGTCAAGCAGAAGTAACAATCAGTAGCGTGATTTGTCGGTTCACGCCATATTACTGGCACCCCAAAAGGCATCGACTTATGCTTCGGCGATTTTCGTAACCAACCTGCCAATGTATTTGTACAAGTCGAACAAACTGCATTTGGCATCCAAGATTTATTTGCATCATCAACTTTCGAATCGAAATAAAGTTCATATGCTTTCTTTAGCGATGTTGTAAAGTTTTTCTGGTGAACACGATCGGTAAAATATCCGCACACGTAATAGAACAGATCAGCCGAATTTCTACAACTTCTAGAAGCCATATTTCACTCAGAATTATTTCAAAATACAGTAACTATTTGAAATATAACGTAACATATGTCATGCATCTTTTAGCAGTATAAAAAGTAGAATTATTTTGCATTTTATTAATTTTTAAAAAGTTATATAGTAAAAATGAAACGGAGCAAATAACGGTTTCCCAAAAATATATTTATTCACAAATATCTTAAGAACCCGACGTGATAGAGATAAACGGATTTCAAATTTGAAATCAGCGCAAGAAACTGACCTAAGAACACTTATTCTTATGTAAGAAAGAAAAATGTTGTTTGTCAGTGTTATCATTGTTTTTGTCCACTGTCCTTTCGTCTATTTTATTCTTCTAAGTTTCACTTTCGCCACCTCCAGCCCTACACATTAGTGGGTATTTTCAAATTTCCAAGTTAGCCGAAATTTTTCTCTTTTCTTTAAATCCACCACCGTTTTCCCTTTTCTCTCGTTCGTTTCAAAATGCAGCAACGCGTTAGGATTTTATCAGAAAATAAAAATCTACAGGAAATGAGAGCTTGTCTGTGTGTTTTTCACTACAGTCTCCCTATCTAAGTTCAAACTGCGCTACTAATGAACGGGGTGAGGCAGGTGGTTTGTAGTGGATTTGCACCGCTTTTTCCAAATCTGCTAGTAGCAAAGTCACGCCCTCTCGTTACAGTAAGTGATGCCTAGAACCACTGTCTTCCTCTGCTTTCGTCATTCATCCGTTTTCTCTCACTCTTTCTTGGACAAAGCACGCCTTGGTTGTCAAAATGTTATATTTAATTTCAAGGACGGAGTCTGAAAAAGCTTGTACTATTGAGAGAGAGGGGGTATCATTCACTTTGTGTTACGGTTTTCTCAAAACCTGCGCGACTGAGGGCGATGGCGAAGACGTTTGAGCACAACTCCCTATTTTATCTCTATAGTATTTTAATTTATAATCTATAATATTTTATCTATTTGATCGGGGTATCATGGATCTTACTACATATCTCCGCACTTAAGAACATTCTTTCTGATGCAAGTTTATGATCCGTGATGCACATAGATCAAATTAGCTCACTAGGCTTTTTGAATATTCTGATTTTCTTCAACAGGGTGCCTACTCAAGAAATCTGCTCCCACATTTTGCGAACCAGGAATGTATTCAATCGTAAACGAATAAGGTTGGATGAGCAGCGACCACCTTAATAAACGAGCATTTCCATGTTTGGCTTGTGCCAAAAACACCAACGGCTGATGATCTGTTTGTACCACGAATGTTCTACCATAAAGATAGATCTGGAACTTCTTTATAGCCCAGACTAAAGCTAGACATTCTTTTTCACTTGTTGAATAGTTTTGTTCCGCTTTGTTTAATTTGTGGCTGGCATACGCAACTGGGTTCAATTCCCCATCTGGTGAAGTGGACCTTTGTAACAATGTGGCGCTTAACCCCACGTTACTTGCGTTGGTTCTTACCACAAATTCCTGACTCAAATCAGGTAATTTCAATATAGGCTTACTTGTGAGTTTTTCCTTTAACTCATTGTATGCCAATTCGCACTGTACCGACCAAGTAATTTTATCAGGTTGTCCCTTACGCGTTAAATCTGTCAGCGGAGCACATACAGAGTTAAAATTTTGAATGTACTTTTAGTAAAACCCACACAGTGACACAAAGGATCGCACATCCTTTTTAGTCTGTGGTCTCGGTGCTCTCTGCAATTTCTCCAAGTTCTTGGGGTCAGGGGTCATGCTACCCTGATAAACCGTATGTCCCAAGAATTCCAACTCCTTGCATCCAATACAACATTTTGTTGGTCTAGCAGTCAAGTCTGCCTCTCAGAGTCTATCGAATAGCATATTCAAAGAGTTAACGTGTTCTTCAAATGTTTCAGTAGCGATGAGGATATCATCCATGAAGTTCGTAATGCATGTGTTTTTCAGTGGATCCAACAAGTTTCGCATCATCCTAGAAAACACACTCGAGGCATTTTTCAACCCAAACGGCAACATGTTGAACTCATAATGTCCTTCCGACGTGCTAAAGGCTAAATAAGGTCGAACCTCAGGCTTTACTGGAATCTGATAATAGCCTTTGCTAAGATCCACCTTAGAAAAATATTTTGCCTTGTTCAGCCTGGCAAACAGTTGATTAGTATCAGGTAATGGATCCACCTGACTTTCTGTGACAGCATTCAGTTTCCTGTAATCTACGCACAGTCTATGTTCCCCAGATGGTTTCCTCAACAAAACCACACTAGAGCTATAAGGAGATTCACTGTGAGAAATAATCCCATCCTTTAACAGGTAATCTATCTCCTCTTTCAAAGCTTTTTCTTTTGCGAATGGGATAGTATAGGCCCTCATACAGATGGGTGTTGGGTCTAGTAATTTCATGTCATATTCCAACAAGTTGGTGTGCCCCGGTTTGTCCGTTAACACGTCCGTATGATTTTCCAGAACCTTTTGAATCCGCTCCCTCTGCCCTTTCGTTAAGTGTTTACAGACTTTTACCTGTGCAGGCGTTTCACAGGGTTTTAATAGGTATTCGTGAGAGGTGAGGGGTTCGTTTTTCT
Organism: Oreohelix idahoensis; assembly: GCA_024509875.1. Lineage (NCBI taxonomy): Eukaryota > Metazoa > Mollusca > Gastropoda > Stylommatophora > Oreohelicidae > Oreohelix > Oreohelix idahoensis. Next base: position 41,574 of record JAMPIV010015631.1, read on the forward strand.
TTTCCGTTGCGATGGCTAAGGTCATTAGATGTGTTCCTTCTTGGTCTTGTCTATCCAGATACTTCTTTAGGAGGTTCACATGATAGATTTTCTCTTTCCCTTTCTTATCTATCTTATAATTAGTTCTAGACACCTTTTCTAGAACCGTGTATGCACCTTGCCATCCAATTTGCAATTTGTTGCTGCTGCCGGGTAGTAGAAGAAGCACCTTCTCCCCCACAGCTAGCTCCCTATCCTTCGCTTTCTTATTATAGTATGCAGCATGTTTCTTCCTGGCTTGTCTTAGATTATTATTCGCGAGTTTCCAGCCAGTTTTCAGACGAGTGGTCAGCTCGTTCACATACTGATACGATGAGGTAACAGTCTCTTCTGCCTTGTCATCTGTCCACGTCCTCAATAAGGCTTCCAATGGACCTTTGATGGGTCTGCCAAATAACCTTGCTGTCTGTTATTTGGCCTGCTATTTGGCGGACCTAATTTTCATGGCACCGGTAATTATCATATAATTTGGAGTATGGTGGTGGTGACGTTTACTTCCTTTTGTCATCATACAAGAACCGTCCACTGCCAATTCTTTTCTTCGGGTTTTCTCCGCGCAGTTTCAGTTTCAAAGTGAGAGAACTTCGCTCTCTTTCATGTTCATCCAGTTCCCGGTTTTCCGACCAAGGGATTGTCGGGTGGGTCTGGGTTTAGGTTACTTTTTGTATCCTATACATAGTGGCCATTCTACTTGGTTTTTGTGAAGACTGTGTGAAAAGGATTCCTATCCACCGTGTCTACCTTAACATATTTATTTTTCTTTTCAGGCCTAAGTTTGCCCCGTGGCGTTTCTAGGTCCTGTTCATTTTCCCAAAGTGTGGGTGTTCCCTTGTGGCATTGGTCGCAGGCCTCCACAAATTCTGCAATGTCAGCAGTTACGCCTGGCCAATAAAAGTTTTGAGATACTTTTTTACCGGTAGTACCTATTTTCTCATGTCTACCGCCTGATCCCACATGTGATCTTTTTATCATTTTCTCCCTATATGAAGTGGGAAGTACCAGCTGTCCGTGACTATTGGATCCAGTTCCAGCCTTCCTATAGATCAGTTTATTCTTCATATAGTAGTCTCCTTTGTTTGGAGGTGTATGGCATTTAGGCAATTTCTTTAAACACGGCTTGAGTGACCTATCCTCCGCCTGTGCCTTCCTCATCTCCTCTGGATGAGTATTTATTGGATTTTCTTCCTCCTTCCTTGACTGTGACCTGGTCTGTACTGTTGCCATGACCACAGGTCTTTTGGGATTTCCCAAGAAGACGTACCTACACCCCAATATCAGAGGGTAGATTGGTTCGTTTATCACTGCTGCTCTAATCACTCCTTCCACATAGCGAGTTTTTACACTGATTCAGGCAATGGGAAGTGTCATGGTTGCTACGTCCTTAGTTGCCCCTTGGATCTCCACTGTTTCCGTGGTGTATTGATCTGGGTGCACCAGGTGAGGCCTCACGACTGAGTCAAAATCCAATCCTGTATCATAAAGGCACCTAATGGTGGCCCCATTGCATAAAACATCTTCACAAACTGGGGGGGGGGGGATAAGGTTCCTGCTGTCCAGTAGGTTTCTCCTTTAATCCCTTGTTCCCCGTTTTCATTGCAGCGAAGTGAGGAGGTTTCTTTTTACAGTATTTGGTGTCATGACCGTCCCTCTTACACCATTTCCTTTCTTGGTTGAAAGGTTTTCTTTCATTGAATTGCGGGTTCCTATCTCGTTGGTCATACCTTGGTCTATCATAGTTGGGTTTACCTTTGTTGTACTTGTCCCTATTATCAAATTTATTTTGGATTTGGTTTTGGGGGCCTTTATTATGTTCTAATTGCTTCTTCTTCATTTCTGCTTTCTCAGACTGGGCTGCCTGATATCGTTCAGCCACATTTAGGATCTCCCCCAGTCTCTCAGCACCCTGTTCCGTGAGAAATTTTCTCAAGTCTGGAGCCATGGACTCTCTTAACTGCTTCATCATAATCATTTCCTTTAAATCTTTGGTTTTCCCCAGAGCAGTCCATTTCTCCAAGTATGTCTCCAGGCGTGCAGAGAACTGGTGGTAAGTCTCCCCAGTAAGTAGTTTAGCATTTCTAAATTTCTTTCGATAAAATTCACTATTCTTCTCATACCTAACTAGGTGAGCCTGCTTTAAAATGTCAAAGTCTTCCTGAATTTCCTTACTCAACTTTGAAAATACCTCATACGAGGTTCCCCTAAGCCGTTGGGATACTTTTAGACTCCACTTTTCTTTTTCCAACCCATACGTTGTAGCTAGTCTCTCAAATCTACTTAAGAATGACTCTATGTCATCATCTTTTTCCACAAAAGGGTCTAAATGAAAACCCATGGCTGAGTTGGAGGCCACCTGGCTTGCAGCAGAGTCGGAGGTGGATGGGCTGTTACCATTTTCTGGAGCATGGTGTTGCAAATCTAAATCCCTTAGTCGTAGCTCATGTTCCCTCTGTAATCGTTTTTCCTCAGCCTCCATCTGTAATCGTTTTTCCTCCTTTTTAGCCTCCAATCTCTTCTCCTCCAACTGCAACCTTTTTATTTCAGCCTTCCTATCAGCTTCTAATCTCTTAGCTTCCCTAGCATCTTCTAATAGAATTCTTTTTTCCTCTGCTAATCTAACAGCCTCTAATTTCCTTTCTTCGGCTAACCTTCTATCTTCTCGTTCAAAAAATTTATCACATTCTGCTGTTACGTATGCAATCAGACCTTGCCCCTCCATTCCCATTTCCTTCGCAGACTGCACAGCAGCAGATCTGAATTGGGCCAAGTCCGCCATCCTATAGTTAGTACTAAATATGATTAACTAAACAAAATAGCCAACCAATATTTCTAATTAATTAACTAATAATGGGCAATGATATTTCACCTGACTCTCCACACAGCTAAATATTACAAATTTTGAAATCCCGGTCGAGCTCCCAATATATGTGGTGGGTTTGGATGTTATTGATTAAAATATTACTTGTCTACAGAGTGAGGTCAGCTATGCAAGTCCCTGAGTCTAATAGTTGATGATGCTTGTTCTCAAGGTACCTGACTGCTACCACCCTACTACCTCAATCTGCGATATAGTTTGATCCTACTTATATGTTAAGGTGTCTGGTTGTTGTCTGGCTAGATGTCTAGGGTAATGTGCTATGTGGTGTAAAGAAAATAACAACAACCACTAATGTAACTCAAGGAAAAGGATTAAACAAATCAGTGGTTAAAGTTTGAGTAACAATTTTTTACAATTTTAATTTTCTGTACCTCAATTTCTTGGGCACAGAAATGTTTAAAACTCAAATTTTATGAAAATATACTTACATTAATGTGAATCAAAACAAAAGACTACTTGTCTGTTTATATCATAAAAATGTCTGTGACATGAAATGTCCTGATGAAGCACTAAATTCTATAAAAGTCACTATTAGGAGTAACGAAGGTGTTCATCACTTCAAGAACGCTGTGTTGATTTTAATACTAGAGAGAGTATGTCAGATGAAAACTCATGAACCCTTATATGGTTCTTATCTGAAAAGTCTTGTAGCACTGTGGTCTTTCTTCCACCACGATAGTAGTCACGACTGCAAAATATAGACACTGATGCAGAAATCCTCACAGTCTTGGGGCAATCAGATTCTTCTTGCCTCAAACGTGCAGATACAATAATTCTGGGATGGCTCACTGACTATTTCAACATGGAACCCTGAAATTAAGAGGATTAAGGCCTCCTCAGTATTTCAAACATATCTCTCCTTCCCTAATCAATTAAGCATTATCAACAGTTCAAGATCAGTATCAATGGCTACATAAACCGCTTTCGTTCCTATCTGATGGGGTGACAGCTTCATACTCAAGGAAATTTCAATCACCAGTTTGATACATTTCTTTCATAGGAAAATTATAGTTAACTTTATGAAGTCATGTGAAAACACTGTGACTTGCTGAAGACGGCCAGTGGTTTTCTGGCCTACCAATTATAATAATGTCATATTTTATTTCCCACTATATCATTTCATTCCCTCCCAAAGTTTAAGAAAGCCTGCCTGGCTTTTAACAGAAAGGGTAATCTTCCCTACTATCACTTGTGGCATACACAAAGTGTTGAGTTTTGGCGTCTTCTTCTTCTTCATTTTGAGTCGACTATAGTGTTTTTATACCCTGTTAAACCTGGAAATTGGTTATAATTGTGGTATATTGTGTGCTACGCTCTTCGATGGTGGTCGGTTGATAGTCCTGAAAAGGACTGGTGCTAGCTGGCGTCCTCTTCGTTGTTTCTCTGTTTGTGTTGCCGTGGCATGTTCTTTATTGTGTTTCGTATCCTGCCTCCATATCTGTCCTGTATGGTTTTGTGTGTTTTTGCCCTCCTTGTTTATGTTTCTTGTGTCTTCCTTTGCTCTTGTATCTTAGATAGCGCTTTTTCTATAATTGTTGGGAGTAGCTTTTCCAGCGTTTCCGCGATGACTTCTTCGTCAGATTGGTCGTTCGTTTTAATATCTTTTGTGTTTGATGTTGCCTTTCTGGTTTAGCCTCTACCCATCAATAATGCATACACATTCAGTAATACAAATACATATTCAATCATAAGGTTTACATAAATGTTCATTTTACCGCATCAATGAAATAATGCACAATTTGTAGGTTAACCGGCGATCAATGGGCACACACAGATCGCCACTGATGCAGAATAGCGAAGGCACTGGTTATGAATCCCTTGCTTCTGATGATAACACTACTAGTTAAATATTTTTCTTCGAGTGGCAACTAACGCTGGTTTCAAATCGTTTTTATCACTACTGTTAGCCTATTCTGCCACAACCAATCGAATTATGTTATGCCCCACTTCTTTTTTGTTTTCAAAATAAATTACACTTTCAAAAATATAACGTCCCCTTCTCTCCCCAGACGGCAAAGTTGAGTGAGGACATCACTGTGTCTGTCTCTCTGTCTTTTCTTTACAATATTTCTGTTACTATCTAAGTGTTTTTAATGAGAAAAGGCAATTATTGATCAGACGACTGTATGTCATATAGTCGTTATATTTTTATTTCTCTCTTTATCATACTTTGCATTATGGCTTTTTTTTTTTTACTCTACAGTTACTTTTTGGAATAGCTATTGATTGGGTTATGAGAAACTATACCCACAATGAACAATTAGGTATAAAATGGACAAATGGAAAATTCCTGGGGGAACCTGGATTTCGCAGATGATTTAGCATTCTTAAGTTCAACACCCAGACAATCCCAAGAAGCAGTAAATAATTTGTGTCATCTCTCGGTTAAAATAGGTCTCCAAATAAATGCCTCTAAAACTAAAGTTATGAACTTTTCTAACGAGACCTTTGATATCATCTTGAACAGGGAAAAACTACAGAAAGTTGAAAGTTTCAATTATTTAGGCAGTAAAATGACTCAGGATGGTGACACAACAAGAGAAATCCATACTAGAATTGCTTTGGCAGCTAGCGCCTTCAATAGATTATCTAACATTTGGAAATTACGATCATTGAATATACATACCAAGCTTCGTCTGTTTAATTCAAATGTTATCTCAGTGTTAACATACGGCTGTGAGAGTTGGAAAATAACAAAATCATTGGAGAACAAGCTGAATACATTCGAGAACAAATGTCTTAGAAAACTCATGAACATCAGTTGGAAAGAATTCAAGACTAATCGACAAATAAGAGAAGACTCTAGGCAGAAATATGTCTCCAACTATATAAGGAAAAGACGATGGTCATATATCGGTCATGTCCTACGAATGCAAAACAACAGAATACCACTACAGGCGCTCACTTGGGTTTCTGAGGGTAAGAGGAAAAAAGGAAGACCAAAAGAAACACTCAGAAGAACAATAATAAGAGAAGGAAGAACGTTGGGCCTAAATAATGTGCAAGAGCTAAGAGGAGTGGCGTCACAACGAACAACCTGGAGAGCACTGGTTTCTGCCTTATGCGCCGTGTTTGGCGCTTAAAGAATTTATTATTATTATTATTATTTACAGTTATACAAATAATCTATTTTTTCCTCTACGGTAAGATAACATAACATTATGGGTAGTATGATCTTCCAAATAAACAAGTATTATCATTGTTTTTGTCCACTGTCCTTTCGTCTATTTTATTCTTCTAAGTTTCACTTTTGCCACCTCCAGCCCTACACATTAGTGGGTATTTTCAAATTTCCAAGTTAGCCGTAATTTTTCTCTTTTCTTTAAATCCACCACCGTTTTCCCTTTTCTCTCCTTCGTTTCAAAATGCAGCAACGCGTTTGGATTTCATCAGAAAATAAAAATCTACAGGAAATGAGAGCTTGTCTGTGTGGTTTTCACTACAGTCTCCCTATCTAAGTGTTTATACATTCAAACTGCGCTACTAATGAACGGGGTGAGGCAGGTGGTTTGTAGTGGATTTGCACCGCTTTTTCCAAATCTGCTAGTAGCAAAGTCACGCCCTCTCGCTACAGTAAGGGATGCTTAGAACCACTGTCTTCCTCTGCTTCCGTCATTCATCCGTTTTCTCTCACGCTTTTTTGGACAAAACACGCCTTGGTTATCAAAATGTTATATTTAATTTCAAGGACGGAGTCTGAAAAAGCTTGTACTATTGAGAGAGAGAGGGGGGGTATCATTCACTTTGTGTTACGGTTTTCTCAAAACCTGCGCGACTGAGGGCGATGGCGAAGACGTTTGAGCACAACTCCCCCATTTTATCTCTATAGTATTTGAATTTATAATCTATAATATTTTATCTATTTGATCGGGGTATCATGGATCTTACTACACCAGTGATGGCATTCAGTCACAATAGTTCTTGAAACATACATTGTATGCATGTTTTTAAAGTTTATGCGTGCGTATTTTCATCCTCCCTTCCTTGCGTCGTGATAAATCGCAGTCGTCGTAAGAAGAGCTTGTAAGTAGATTCTTCTTCTTCTTCGTACATTCTCAGACGTCCACTTGAATGTTCTCAAAGAAAGCAGTAAGTAGATTCTTCTTCTTCTTCGTACACTCTCAGACGTCCACTTGAATGTTCTCAAAGAAGAGCTTGTAAGTAGATTCTTCTTCTTCTTCGTACACTCTCAGACGTCCACTTGAATGTTCTCAAAGAAAGCAGTAAGTAGATTCTTCTTCTTCTTCGTACACTCTCAGACGTCCACTTGAATGTTCTCAAAGAAAGCAGTAAGTAGATTCTTCTTCTTCTTCGTACACTCTCAGACGTCCACTTGAATGTTCTCAAAGAAGAGCTTGTAAGTAGATTCAAATGTGGACATCTTTAAGGTCTTGAGTTAGAGAAGGCAAAGGCAGCGAGAAAAGGAACTCGTCATCACATCCCATAAAGCTGGACCTAGTATAGTGAATACGGCACTACCCGCCGGCTGTAGCTGTTCAATTTCTTTGGACGTGTTATGAGAAGAGAAAAACTCAAATATAGGAACATCATGAAACAGTGAAGGAGACAGAGGTAAAGGACAACAAAAGGGAGAAAACACCAAACTTTTTGATATCGTGGCACAGAAAGAAGTAAAAAAAAAACAGAACTGATTACACAGCACTGCGGACAGCACTGCGAACAGAAAGTTGAAGGCACCACTGCAGCAGCTGTCTCCTTGCAAAAAACCTGCACCAAGCAGTCGCATGTTATTGCAGCAGTGATTTATATACTCATGGAACAAAGTAAGTGTGCAACACTTTATAGGGTACTGTTAAGGTGACCAGACGTCCCGGTTTTTCCGGGACAGTCCCGGTTTTCGACCACTTTTGATAATTTGTCCCGACTTTTTTCGATGCAATCCGGGACGCCAATTTGTCCCGGTTTTGGACGGAATTTACCAATTTGGCATAAATCTCACAGATTAAAAAAAAAAAAATTATTATTCCGTGGCTGACTTGAGGGAATTTTTAATTATTAGTGAACTGGCGTGGCGCCGAAACAGCACAAGAGGTTGTCAGGACCGCGAATTAGTTTTGTAGTTCCAATGTGATATTCGCAGTTATTTGAAATTTTAGGTAGTGGTAAAGTACCAAGATTTTGCGTACGGTATACGTTTATTTAATTTAAACGGTGAACTATCTGTGCATATTTTGTTATTGTTGTAAGAAAATTGTACCAAAGCGTAAATGCGGTTTCAATGAAGATTTACAAAAGGTATATCCGTTTATTACAAAGAGTACGGTACATCAAACTTCAATGTACGATGCAATATATGTGTCTCCAGGTTTTCGATAAGCCTTAGTGGACGTGGTGATATTAAGAACCGCATAAGCAGTGAGAAACATAAGAGAGCCGTCGTTACAGCTGCATCAAGTTCGTCGTTAACCACTTTCTTCAGAGCTGATAAAATTGGTAACCAAGAAGAGCAATTAGCTGCTATAGAAGGCGCCTTTGCATATCATACAGTGCTACACAATCATACTTTTAGGTCTATGGATTGCACATCAAAATTACTTCAGGTTACTTTAGAGCCAAAATTTGCATGTGCACGTACGAAAACAGAAGCCATTATTCGAAATGTCTTGGCACCCCATATTCTAAATGAGTTAAGGTGTGACCTAGAAAAGTCTACATTTATTTCTGTACTGACAACCACATCCAACCACAAAGAATTCAAGATTTTTCCTTTGCTTGTCAGATACTTTGATCACAGTAATGGAGTGAAAATTAAAATATTAGAGTTAAAGTCATTGCCAGGTGAAAAATCTGATATTGTAAGTACTTTTCTTAATGACTGCATAACTGAAAATGGTTTAGACAGGAAAGTAGTTGGATTATGCGCAGACAACAGAAATTCCAATTTTGGAGGTGCTGAAAGGAAAGGACAGAACAATGTTTTCAAAAAAAATGCAAGAAAACCTTGGACAAGGTCTTATAGGAGTTGGGTGTGCAGGTCATATTTCCACAACACTGTTCGAACAGCTGCAGATGTACTGCCTGTTGATGTCGAGCTGATTATTGCTAAAATTTATCTACTCTTCAAATCATACACAGTACGAGTTGAAAGACTCAAGGAGTTTTGCCAGTTTGTGGAAACAGACTTCCAGATGATCTTAGGTTATGCTCAGACTAGGTGGCTTGCTCTGTTGTCTGCTGTTGAAAGGGTTCTTCAGATGTTCCTGCCTCTAAAATCATATTTTCAATCTCAAGACAGATGCCCAGTTTTTATACAGACATTCTTTGAAAATCCTCTATCTGAGACATGGTTCGTTTTTGTTCACAGTCAGGCCTCTCCATTCCACGAAGCAGTGCAAAAAATAGAGGGACAGACAGTCACTGTGTTTGAAGTCATTGACAGCATCAACAGGTTGAAAACTATTTTGAAGTCCAAACTGGAAGACTGTTTCTTGCCATCAAGAGTTAAGCTAATCCTTGAAAAGCTGGAAACGGAAGGACTTCCAAAGGAGGATGTGAAAACGTTTCATGCTATCGTTTCTTCGTGCTATGAAACAGCTTTCAATTATTTGAATAAATGGGCTGCAAAAAAAATTTCAAGACCTGGAATCCTACAGCTGGGTAACGCTGAACAGAATCCCAATTTGGACAGATATTGAGATATCATCATCACTAGTGATTCAAACATTACCTTCAGCCCACTTTACAGAAACTGAAATTTATGACGAATATGTCTATATGAAGCAGTTTGTTACTTCTCATAAAATTAGTGAATAGAGCTAAAAAAACATTGCCACCACAACGTTGGATTGAAATGGTTTCCCACTTCAAAAACAATAATGTGACCTTTTCAAATATTTTGAAGTTGGCAGAGTTTTTTTTTTCTGTCTACCTGGAACAAATGCTGCCACAGAAAGAGTGTTTTCTTTGATGAGCAGCTTATGGGCACGTGATAAAACAACAGCGTTAAATAGGTGTTGAAACTTTGAAAGCTATGTTGACAACCAAAGTGAACTGTGAGGAAACATGTGTCGAGTTTTTTAAGATGCTGCTTGCAAAGAAGGACCTATTAATAAAAATCCACTCATCTGAAAAGTACAGTAACTCCGGTTCACCTTAAGTAAGGATTATTGATGTTTTTCTCTCTTATTAGTTTAAGTAGTTTATACAGTAAAATGTATGTTATTCAATGTTATTCAAATGTATATATAAAATGTATGTTATTTTTAATTGACATCAACTTGATTTTTCCGGGACATGTCCCGACTTTTGACCTTTTCTTTACCCTTTTGTCCCGATTTTTTGCATTGAAATAGGTCAAATCTACTATTTTGTCCCGGATTAGGGTTTTGAAAATGTGGTCACCTTAGTACTGTGCGTGATTTCAGGGACGAAATGAAATAAAAGTTGGCACACAATGTGGTTGAATATTGAAAAAAGACCAAGTGATCACTTTGATTTTAGTGAAAGTGTCATGAAAGAAAGATAAAAACTAAAGTCAGTGTGGCATCCCCACGAAAAAATGAAATCTTGATTTCAGTACCGTGTATGTCCACCTTGAGCTGTTATCACTGCTTGACAGCGCCTTCTCATCGAGCCAATGACACGTTGGATCTGTTGTTGAGGGATGTTATTCCATTCTTCTTGCAACGCTTGTGCTAACTGGTGGTGGTTTTCAGGAGGATTTGGTCTTCTTCGCAGCCTACGCTCCATTTCGTCCCACAGGTGCTCGATGGGAGAAAGGTCCGGGGAAACAGGTCTTAAACCTGGAATGTTCCTGGCAGTCCATGTTGCCTAAATAAACCTGTTACGCAAGTGCATAAGGCGTATGTAACGGTCTTGTTCAGGGGTGGTAACTCGTGGTCGGCCACTTCTATGGCGATCAGAAGTGGATCCAGTTTGGTGGAAACGAGCTTGAATGCGTGATATAGTGTTCCTGTGAACATTGAAATGTTATGATACAGCTAATATAGTCGCTCCAGCAGATAACATCCCTATAGCTATTGCTCGCTGTTGTTGGTTCAATCTTGACATTGTCAAAAAAGATGTTTCTGTTGGACTCTTGGTACTCTCTATTTCAATGATTATGTTTTCACATGCTTGTGATTAGAGCTACACACTTACCTTCCTTTTATCTGTGATAAATTCTCCCCTACGGCACTTTTCACGTGATTTATCTTGCATCGTGATTATCTCCCCATGAATAATGCGATCCAATTGTAATTGCACGGGTAAGTGAACAACACTCACACAGAAATGTGTGCCAACTTGCATTTGAGTTCACCCAAGAACACACGCACAGTGCCCTGTTGAGTGCTGCACACTTACTTTTTTCCATGAGTATATGTCAATTTGTTTTACATCATGAGATTGTCAGACTCATGCATAGCCTCATGTTAGTCTTTCTGTATGACGTGCCTGAGGATGCAGTACTCGAATTCTTTCTGTCTCTTCAGAGCTACTTACTTACTTAGTCGCTCCCCTTCAGAACTACTTACTTAGTCGCTCTCCTTCAGTACTACTTACTTAGTCGCTCGCCTTCAGAACTACTTACTTACTTAGTCGCTCGACTTCAGAACTACTTACTTACTTAGTCGCTCCCCTTCAGAACTACTTACTTACTTAGTCGCTCCCATTCAGAACTTTTTACTTACTTAGTCACTCCCCTTCAGAACTACTCCCTTGCTTAGTCGCTCCCCTTCAGAACTACTTACTTAGTCGCTCCCCTTCAGAACTACTTACTTACTTAGTCGCTCCCCTTCAGAACTACTTACTTACTTAGTCGCTCCCCTTCAGAACTACTTACTTACTTAGTCGCTCATCCTTAGAACTACTTACTTACTTAGCCGCTCCCCTTCAGAACTACTTACTTACTTTGTCGCTCTCCTTCAGAACTACTTACTTACTTAGTCGCTCCCCTTCAGAACTACTTACTTACTTAGTCGCTCCCCTTCAGAACTACTTACTTACTTAGTCGTTCCCCTTCAGAACTTCTTACTTACTTAGTCGCTTCCCTTCAGAACAACTTACTTACATAGTCGCTCCCCTTCAGAACTACTTACTTACTTAGTCGCTCCCCTTCAGAACTACTTACTTACTTAGTCGCTCCCCTTCAGAACTACTTACTTACTTAGTCGCTCCCCTTCAGAACTACTTACTTACTTAGTCGCTCCCCTTCAGAACTACTTACTTACTTAGTCGCTCCTCCTTAGAACTACTTACTTACTTAGCCGCTCCCCTTCAGAACTACTTACTCACTTTGTCGCTCTCCTTCAGAACTACTTACTTACTTAGTCGCTCCCCTTCAGAACTACTTACCTACTTAGTCGCTCCCCTTCAGAACTACTTACTTACTTAGTCGTTCCCCTTTAGAACTTCTTACTTACTTAGTCGCTTCCCTTCAGAACAACTTACTTACATAGTCGCTCCCCTTCAGAACTACTTACTTACTTAGTCGCTCCCCTTCAGAACTACTTACTTACTTAGTCGCTCCCCTTCAGAACTACTTACTTACTTAGTCGCTCCCCTTCAGAACTACTTACTTACTTAGTCGCTCCCCTTCAGAAATATTTACTTACTTAATCGCTCCCCTTCAGAACTACTTACTTACTTAGTCGCTCCCCTTCAGAACGACTTACTTACTTAGTCGCTTCCCTTCAGAACTACTTACTTACTTAGTCGCTCCCCTTCAGAACTACTTACTTACTTAGTCACTCCCCTTCAGAACTATTTACTTGCTTAGTCGCTCCCCTTCAGAACTATTTACTTACTTAATCGCTCCCCTTCAGAACTATTTACTTACTTAGTCGCTCCCCTTCAGAACTACTTACTTACTTAGTCGCTCCCCTTCAGAACTACTTACTTACTTAGTCGCTCCCCTTCAGAACTACTTACTTACTTAGTCACTCCCCTTCAGAACTATTTACTTGCTTAGTCGCTCCCCTTCAGAACTACTTACTTGCTTAGTCACTCCCCTTCAGAACTACTTACTTACTTAGTCGCTCCCTTTCAGAACTACTTACTTACTTAGTCGCTCCTCTTCAGAACTACTTACTTACTTAGTCGCTCCCTTTCAGAACTACTTACTTACTTAGTCGCTACCCTTCAGAACTACTTACTTACTTAGTCGCTTCCTTTCGAACTACTTACTTAGTCGTTCCCCTTCTACCGTGAGGTGTGGAGGTTTGGAAGAGAGAGCGCCAGACTATCCTATCGGCTGTCTTCCTCCTGGCATGGTTCCATTCTAGTCCTCGGTCCTTTAAAGATTGTCTAATGTTGTCCTCCCAGCGGACTCTGGGTCGTCCTCGGGGTCTGGATCCTTGGCTCTTTGTTTCCCATGCTTGTCGTGGTATCCGATCTTCTGCCATTCGGCAGACATGGCCAAACCATCTTAATTGGGACTGTTCTACTTGGGTCTGCAGGGGGTAGGATTTAAGGCCTTGACGTATCGTCTGGTTGCGTACCATGTCTCTTCTTGTTACTTCAACCACCTTCCTCAGATACCTCATTTCTGAGGCTTCCTTTCGAACTACACGAGGTGTAAATAAATACTGCTGTACTTTATTCATTATGCCTTTGATCAAACAATTTGAGAACACTAGCTCTAAAACAGTAAGAACAACCAGATGACATGTCTGGTCAAAGAAGATGGAGGATGACCCGATAGGGTAATATCACGTTTTTAGTATTTAGTTTTGTTTTGTGACATATTTACTCTTTGTGTTTTCTGATGTAATGGTAGTGCCCAAACATTTAATACCGTAGCGCAGTGAAGTGTTATAGCCGTTACAATACTAGTTATCAGCTTTATGAGGTGGGGGTGACAGGGTCTCTTCCTCCTGTTAAATTAAATTAAGAGTTTAACATAAACTCTTAAGGTGTAGTGAAGTAAAAAGACAACATGAGAAGCATATTATGTGTAATATGAAGCTGTTTATGTCAATAAAAATAATACAACACGTATATACAACAAATGTCAACAGTGAATATTAAAAACAATAGTGGCAAATAATACCAGGAGTTACACCAATAAAACAACTATCAACATAGCTAGAACAGCCATGTGCCAGTGCTTCTCACACTGCATGTCTTATCATACTAGTGTTCCAGCCCGCCTATTTAAGTGTGCGGCAGCACGTAAGTGTGATGTGAACACAGACAGCTTGAGAAGCAATGCATAAAACAGTCTTTTGTTATGGCAACAACAACATATTAAATAAAAACATCGCTATATCAACATTCTGTTCCCTATCTGAACAACTCATCCTGGTCATATACTGTTTGTTGTTTCCCCATTTTGCGCGTGTTTGCAGCGATGTCATATGACAGGACTAAACACATTATACTCTCTGTCGTGTTTGGATTTGCTTCCTCTTGTTTATTCCGTGAAGTGTTTAACTTTTGCTTTATATTTACTTTTAGACGTTAATCCGATTCATGCCCGGAAGTTATTGAAATACATGATTACCTACACCAGCTTGCATGTTTCTCCTGAATAAGGTCTGTGGAGGCAAGTTTAACATCGCACATTTTCACACCTTCATTTTATGTTTACCTATCATCAAGTCTTTTACAAGCTGTCACTTTATATTGCAAGCTATCGTTCTGTCACTTGACCATAATAAATATAAAGCTGAGCTCAGTCAGTTGTATCTTGCTGCAGCAGTGAACACATCTCGCGCAACTTGGCGAATGTGCTGAGGAATAAAAGATGCAATATTGCATTTATAAAATTGTAATAAAAAAGAAACTAGCGTTATCAACTTGTAAAAATTATACTTTTATTTATGAATGTAATCAGGACGATATTGGACGTAAAGGTAAAGGATCACGCTACACGCCTATTGAGGCACATTGGGAATATTGTGTTATTGATAATCGGCACACTAGGGGTGATGTGGTCAGCATCACGCCGAATCAAGACGATTTAGTGACAAATAAATGAACATTATCACACATACGTTGTCACAAACTGTAGCCAATGCGCTGAAAATATTTTACGCATTAGATATTCTCATGTATATTATTAATAAAAGGCGTTTTTGTGAATGAATGATTAGTTTAATCTCTGTAACAATTCGATGGTACAGGAACAAAAATAGCTTCAGCCTAGCCGACAAAAGCGACCAAAAAAAAATGTTGTCAGTAGTAAAAGACGGTGTTTTAAGATAACGAATGTCTACTCAGGCGGGCAAGATTTACAGAAAAATACAACTTCCAAGTTTCTCTTAATTGTAACAATCTGGACACCGAACACATCACGTAATTATTTCTGGCAAAGGTCCCTTATGATATAATCAGTTCCGGAAAGATGTCTTTCGAAACAAACAGAGATATGAAGAAGAGATAACAAGATTGTGCAGTTAGAACATGACATATGAGATAGTGATTTCTAGCATGTCATATAATAATTAGTTGCAATACCTTATATGGTCATGTCAATAATTATCATGATAATGGGTAGAGGGACATTTAATAAAATAAGACGTCATACCTTGTGATTGGCTCTAAATGAAAACGAACTAGCTTGAATCGCGATTGGTTTTAGCTAGCTAAACTAAATTAAGATTGGATTCCACCCAAGAGAACATCGCGAGGTGCTTTTTCGCGTGGGCGAAAATTTTAACTTTAAAACCAAGAGCGTTTTGAAGTTTCCACACTCTATTTTCTATCCTCGTCAAGGAGATCACGGACAGCCAGAATAGGAGTTAGCATTAAAGATTCCATTATAGGACAAGCCAAAGTGAATAAAATTAATTTATGAACTTAAAAATGGAAAACGTCTTTTATAAAACTTAGAGCTAAAATTCAAAGGAAACTTTCCTCAAGTGTTAGAAGTTAAGAGAGTACATTAACAAGTAACCTTAAATAGCTGGGGAAAGAATGCATCTTAAACAGGAGCACGACATATTACGGCCACTCTGTGTATCAAAGTCTGGTTAAAAGTTAAACCTGTTTGGGGTAAGTTTTAACATGTACATTTTCTTATTTTATATTTGCCTTTGGCATGTATGAATTGCTTATTTATGTAACCTTGTGTATGGGGGGGGGCTGGCAACCTCATCATATAAAATAGCTTGCCACATAAACCACCACTGCAAGAGCTGATGACAGCCTCTTGCAGGTTTCTTCACAAGGAACCAATAGCTCCATATGGCTCAGACAGAGGATGAAGATGATTAAATCATGTTATATATATATATATATATATATATATATATATATATATATATATATATATATATATATATATATATATATATATATATATATATATATATATATATATATATATATATATATATATATATATATATATATATATATATATATATATATATATATCACTGCTTAGACAGCGCAGACGTCGCTGGCTTGGCCATGTTCGCCGCATGGAAGATGGTCGCATCCCAAAAGATATCTTCTACGGACAATTAGCAGATGGCAAGAGAGCAGTTGGGCGACCACAGCTGAGGTTCATAGATGTATGCCAGGAGAGATATGAGGGCACTGGACATGGATCCAGCAATATGGGAGGATGAAGCTACCGATCGCACTAAGTGGCGATGCTATTTACGGCGCCACCTCAGATTGAGCGAAAAGAGGCTCACACAACGAACGAACGAACGAACGAACTTTATTTTCAAAGGGTTAAGAATTGGGCACGCAGGCCCGTCTGACATTCTGCCCTTCCTCTCTCTCTCATCATGTATACTAATATCCTTTCATCCTCACATTTACTTTAAGCATTATTAAGGCATTTATCGTTATAAAATAAATATTACATTTGCAATAATCATCATAATTAAAGTGTTTTTAAAATAAAATAAAAATAAAAAAAAATAAAAAATTAATAATAATAAT
Organism: Oreohelix idahoensis; assembly: GCA_024509875.1. Lineage (NCBI taxonomy): Eukaryota > Metazoa > Mollusca > Gastropoda > Stylommatophora > Oreohelicidae > Oreohelix > Oreohelix idahoensis. The sequence continues at coordinate 58,348 of JAMPIV010015631.1, forward strand.
GAATTTGAAAAAAAAATAAAATAAATAAATAAATAAATAAAATAAAATAAAAAAAATAAAAAAAAATAAAATAAAATAAAAAAAAAGCAACAAAAAACAATAACAACAAGACATAAGAATCGAATTCTTCGTACTGTAAATTAGTGATTTGAGACATATTCAGAGGTATGTTATGAGAACTTGTAAAATGTTCATACGGTGTTCAACTGAATGACTCAGGGACTTTTTTTCTTTTTTCTTTTTTTTTTTAGGTTCATCAAGATGAGGTGGGTAAACAGTTACTTTCCTCGCTGTCTTTGCATCCCAAACTCAAGACCAGAATCAGAGAAGATCGATAGTTAGATAGACATATATGAAAGCAATTAATTTGCCAAGGGTTGAAAATCGGACACAGTCCCCTCTTGCATTCTTCCATCCTCTTGCTCATCTTTTATTACTGTTACTCAAACATTCTCCAGCGTACTGAAAGTATTAATTTAAGGGCAATGCAACATTACAAGGAAGTATAACAGCATACATTAACAGTACCTGATCATAAAATTAAGAATATAAGTTATTAAGAATATAATATTAAGAATAAGTATATTGTAATGAAAACTAGATCATCAGAGCCTCCATACAGTATATTAGATAAAAGTACAACACAATCAGTTAGGGTGGCATATAATCAGCACTCATAAAGTATTTGAACAGTACACGATTGTATGAGTAAGGACTGTGCGTGTTTTTCAGGTCATTGGGAAGATTGTTCCAAAGATGAGCAGCTGAGTAAGCCAAACTAGTTTTAAATAGGTCAAGCCTGGGCTTGGGGGGGTAATATTTGAAGATAATTATATAAATCTATACAATGTGATTGGTGTTTATCAGCAACAAGGCGCATTGCGCGTTTTTGAAGTGAGTGGAGCCTTTTTGTGTTGGAGACAGAACAACCATCCCAGATTGTGGAACAATAGTCTAGATGCGTTTGTATATGAGATATGTAGAACATGTTCCATGCCTCTTCATCCAGGAAATGTTTAATTTTGGCTAATTGGTAAACTTTTTGTGCTGTTAGCTTTGTGAGTGCATGTACATGTGAGTTCCAACTTAGGTGTTGGTCAACAGTGATACCTAGAGTTCTGTGTTCATTTACGTTTTCAATTAGTGATGTTCCAATGAAGAGCTGAAGTGTTGTTTTCTGCAAGTTTTGTAGTTTTTGTCTGGTTGATATTAACATACATTTTGTTTTACTAATATTTATTTGCATGCGATTCTCGTTGCTCCACGTAATAAGATTATGTGTTTCGTTTTGTAAAGATTGTTCTAGTGTGGTGCAACATTTATCACTAGTACAGACAGTACAGTCATCGGCAAAAAGGTCACATGATGAGTGTTTGAAGTATAGAGGAAGATCATTAATGTATACGGTAAATAGAAGAGGGCCGAGAATAGAGCCTTGAGGAACACCTGTATGGACAACGGTTGGTTCGACAAGGAACTATTGTAAGAGACTATTTGTTGTCTGTCTGACAGGAACGATTTAATTAACTTTACCAGCTTAATATTTACTTTCATTGTTTCTAATTTTCTGATTAAAATAAAGTGATCTATCATATCAAATGCTTTTTTGAAGTCTACAAATATTGCTCCACATATATTATCGTTATTGATGTTTAGGTGCCAATTGTCTATCATCTTTGTTAAGGCTGTGTGGCATGAATATCAACAAGCAGAGGAGAGGAGAAAACGTCGGAAGGAGCACCAGGAAAATAAGCAGCTGAGGGCTGCCACCTCAGAGGCGCATTCCCACAGTCAGTTATGACTGAAGGGGCTATTATATATATATATATATATATATATATATATATATATATATATATATATATATATATATATATATATAATATATATATATATATATATATATATATATATATATATATATATATATATATATATATATATATATATATATATATATATATATATATATATATATATATATATATATATATAGATATATATATATATATATATATCTACAAGTATAAATATATACATATATCTATATATATATATATATATATATATATATATATATATATATATATATATATACAGTACTTTGCAAAAAAAATGGCAGCCATATTGCTCAGCTAAATATGCTGAAATCTAATTAAATATGCATGTTCTGCCCCAAATTTGCACTCCACTTAAGTGAGCAAACACTACCAAAAGTTAAAAAAAAATTAGCGTAGAGTACAGTCCCTTGATAATAGAGCAGACGACAATTTCTAATGCTAGTGGCAGAAAATGGATACAAAGTCAAAGTGTATGTTAATTTCACAGCTTTGGAATGAAGGAAATCAAACATGTTCCAACATTTCTAAAACCGTGAACATTCCTGAGCGGACTGTCTACAGAGTTGTGAGTAAATTAAAAGCAGGTAATGGAATCGAGCAAAAAGAAGGTAGTGGGGGCTCAAGAATTTTGGACACAAAGGACCATCGGCGTCTCGCCCAAATCGTTCGGGCTGGGCCAATGAAGAGTGTAGAAAACATACGGCAGCGCATGATCGAGTTGGGAAACTCAGAGGTATCTAATGCTACTGTCAACCGGGAGCTACACAGGATGAATTACACAAAAAAGCGGGTAATTTTGTCACCATTTCTCACAGAGACTCACAAACAGATGCACTTGAACTGGTGCCACGAACACCAAAATTTGTCATGGGACAATGTGATTTTTTCAGATAAATATTCTGTTTGGTCTTATCCTGCTCAAATAAATATTTGGATGAAAGACTCTGTAACGCCTGTGTACCAGCGACCGAAACATACCCATAAATTCCATCTTTGGGGAGGGGTGGCAGCAAGAGGTGTCACCCCACTGTGTGTTTTCACAGCAATTCTCACGAAAGAAAGGTACATCGACATACTAGAGTGACACCTTCTGCCATTTATGCAGGTCATGTACCCCGATGGGTGCACATTTCAACATGACAATGACCCAAAGCATACAGCTCATACCACCAAAGCATGGCTGCAAGAGAAGAATGTGATAGTGCTGAAGTGGCCCAACAACAGTCCCGACCTAAACCCAATTGAAAACGTTTGGGCACTACTCAAGAATCATTTAAAAAAGAGTGGACTCAGAGACGTTGAACAATTGAAGAAGGTAGCTGAAAAATACTGGGACAGTCTGACTCACAATTACCTACAAACAATTGCGGGAAGTATGCCTCGCCGCATCCAGGCTTGCCTTGCTGGAGAAGGCAACATTATATTGTACTGAAACCACTGTTAATAGATAGGGGAGATACCAATCTTCCTCTGGACATCATCATCGTCATGTGACGTATTCTTTCCAGAACGTTGTCTCCATTACAGCTGCTCTGAACGCATCACGATTCTGGGCAAGTCGACCTGCATCAGCCAAAGACAAGTTCAGACTCTCTGTGATGTCCTGGGTCCACCGTCGTCTAGGTCGACCCCTTCCCCTTTTTCCAGGGACCATGCCTTCCATCACTGTTTTTTCCAGACTATTATGTCTTTTTATATGACCGAAAAATTTCAGCTTCCTTATTGCGATGGTATTTAGGAGCCAATGTTCCTGTACGTTTAGTGAGTGCAGTACTTCTCTGTTGGTCTTTTTTTTCTGTCCAGGGTATTCTCAACATCCTTCTGTAGCATTTCATTTCGAATGATGTAATCTTTTTTGCAACTGTTTTATTGAGTGTCCAAGTCTCGCAGCCGTATGTTGCTACTGGGAATATACATGCTCTGATCAGTTGTAACTTTGTTTCTTTGCTTGTGCCTTGCCATAGGTTTTTCATCTGTGTTAGCTTATCTGGACATACAGTTTTTATTATTATTTGCTTCTATGAGTGTGCTGCGTTGCGAAAATATAACTGCCATTTTTTTTGCAAAGTACTGTGTATATATATATATATATATATATATATATATATATATATATATATATATATATATATATATATATATATATATATATATATATATATATATATATATATGTACTCGTATATACAGTCATGCGCCGCATAACGTCCGTTCGGACAACGTCCGACCGCATATACGTCCGTGGTCCCATAAGGTTATAATAGAGTTCAGAAATGCCGATCGGAGAACAGGACGAAGCGGACGTAACCGGACGTAGCCAAAGCAACAGCTTCCCGCACGCAAGACGTGTATCTCATGTCTCTTGTAAACAGTATAAAGGGATTGCGATGACAGGCGTATAATGGTACAGTACATATATAACCTATAATACAGAGCATATGTCTTGATAGTCATAATAAACGCCTATGTTACTGGCCTATGTATGTACTGTACTGTACTTACTAGCTTTGTTTTGATGTGAACTGTGGAAAAAAAAATTAGTAACTTAGTGTAAGTTCAGTATCTTTTACAGTACAGAACTGTACCAGCAACAGCCTCCAGACTCACCCAACTCTACGTTAGCCCTGCAAGCTCCAATTGTGGTAAGTACAGATTACATATTAGCCTATGTACAGTATACATTATTTTACATTATATTTTTACTTAACCCATATACTGCACAGTATTACCTTGCCAGATACAGTACATTAGCTGAAATACAGTACTGTATGTATACAGTATCTTGGCTATTTAGTCAATACAGGTACACTACAGTATCCCATATAACTTTGCTAAGTATAAAGTATGGTATTCGCACAACGTCCAAATCGCATAACGTCCTGTTTCACAGAACGTATCGTGGACGTTAAGCGGAGCATGACAGTATATATATATATATATATATATATATATATATATATATATATATATATATATATATATATATATATATATATATATATATATATATATATATATATATATATATATATATATATATATATATATATATATATATAAGTGATGCATTTGTCTTCTTCCACTATCCGAACCCGTTTTCATCAGACTCAAGGGTATAAGATTTTGTGCTCTTGGGCATTGGTTAAAATTCAGAGGAAGATGAAATAGTGGAGAAAAGCAGAGGTCGCTTAATGCTTATATAAGGAAACATAAAACTTAAGGGAGATATCTTTTATCTATCAGTTTCTGATACTAGTTACCAGAATTCAACGCTGGACACCATCTATAACAGACGGGTCTAGAGGACACTCGAAGCGACGACCTTTTTGGAAGTTATTCCTGCAGAATAGCGAACGTGCTCCAAAAGCCACTGGACTCCTGACTTCAGAAGAAACAGTCAAGACTTCACTGAAAACCAGCATCCAAAGACAACTCACTGCAGCCATAAGCAAAGCTAAGTCCAAATTTACCGGCCTCAATAAATGGACTACTTATATAAAATCGCCACCTTTTTTCCCACGAAGAAATAATTTTTTTTTTTTTTGAAGATCATACGCTAAAATGTTTTTCTATAAGTTAACTATTTTCATTCTTTATCCTTATTTGAACAATATTTCACAACTAAAATACGTGTGTATATCTATGTAACTTGATTGAGTGAATCTGATGTCTACACCCGTATGATATTTTTTAAATACATATGCTCAGAGCGAAATATACAATGAATACGTTGCTGATTACCTTTTTCTGATTAGCTTTGAAGCAAAAATGTTACGCAAAGCGGTGACACAGTGAAAGTTCCAAGGGTCTCGATGTTGGATTTTTTTATTTGGATTGTTTTAAATCTGTCATATAACTGAAGCTCTAATATAGAGGATGTAAAATTAAGTTTAAAACAACAAAACAGAAAGAAATGGTATGATAAATTTGAAAAATACAATGACGTCCCAATCTTTGATACACAGAACTGGAGGTGCCTTTAAGTCTTAGTATCCTGCTTTCACCCTACACCATCTACTCTGGTTGCAGAATACAATAAATCTTTTCCATCAACAAGTAATAAAAATAATAATACTAATAATAATAAAAGTAATAAAAATAGTTATGATAATAATAACATTAATAATAATAATCATAACAACACTATACTGCCAAAATTACGGATAAGCGGAGAAAAATCAAATCTGACTTTATTCCGCGGTGCTGCCATATTTTAAAGTTATAAAAGTGTAATTTATCATTTGAAATACATTGTTTTCTTCCTTTATCACTAAGTTTAGTGACTTTATAATCTCAAAAATGTCAAGCCAACTTACTCCCAGTCCATGCCACACCGGACACCTGTGTTAGTGCCGCTGATTCCAGCAGACAGAACTGTACAAGTACAAGAAGACATATTGTTACCATCAATGAAATTTCAAATTCAAGAATATCTAAGACAAACCAAGCCGTGATATGATGTATGTTTAACGGAACGTGGTTGCGAGCAATTTATAGTATGTGCTAGGACAGGAAGGGAGGCAATTGGAAAGGGAGAGCAAAAGACAGGAAACATCGGAGAACTGTTGCCAATATTGAACCAGGGGCATAAGTATTTAAGACGTAAGGTACCAGTTTTAGTGGATGCGATTAAAAAAAGAGAGAAGTGGGAGTGTTTGTGTGTTAGAGAGACAGTGAGTGAGAGGGAGAGAGCAAGAGAGAGTGAGAGTGACAGAGAATGAAATAGAGAGGGAGCAAGAGAGAGCAAGAGAGAGTGAGAGTGACAGAGAATGAAATAGAGAGAGAGCAAGAGAGAGCAAGAGAGAGTGAGAGTGACAGAGAATGAAATAGAGAGAGAGTAAGAGACTGAGAGAGTGTGCGAGAGAGTGAGACAGTGAGATAAAACCTGGAGGTATCTGCCGTACAGATAGGTTGTGAGTTATTTTGGCCCATCTGAGTAGAGTTGATGGTGATAGGTACGTGAGAAAGGTGTGAGAAATAGATTTCACGGGTGGTAGCTTAAGGAACAAAAGATATGTCTCTGGAACGAGTAAGTTTCTCTATTCCAGCCTATCTATACGACTGTAATTTAGTACAAGACAACCTTGCCCTCCTCATACATATAAATATAAGTTTAACTACACACACACACACACAGCTATGTGACAACAAGACACACAAACGTGAAAAAATTACGGTTAATTTGGTATGGGTCTGTCCAACACACACAGTTAAGTTTCTTTGTTGTTTATTATCATTAAACTTGACAACACCAATTATCTAAAGAAAGGTCAAACAAATCAGATTTACATACATATGAAATAGCAAACAAATAGATGCGCCCTCCCCCTATGGATAAAAGAACCCAAAGTTAATAACCCAAAGGTCAAAGGTTGGCACTATGAGACAGAGTAGACAGTAGTAAACAAAGTCTGACTCTATAAGTACAGTAAAGTAAACAAATTAGGCAAATCCAGAGTTGGTAAAATCTCTGTAACAAAGACAAATATTCACTCTCTCTTGCAAACAGTGGCCACTCTCTCACTCTTACCTCCTAGGAGATATTCCTCGGCGTACAACTATCTAGTTTACTTCCCACATTGGCCCCAGTTCATCCTCTAACAACAACCTTTGAGGGGAACGCCAAATCTGGTAGTTTTTTTCTAGCTAACAAATGTTACTGTGAATAGTCGATGTAGGAACATACTCTTGTGGTTCACAATTTAAAGAGGAAAATAATTCCAGTATTGCAATATGTCTGGTTGCCAAAATGTTACAATGATAAATGATGATAATCCTATCGGCTTATGTTAGAGCGCTGATTCTGAACATAGTAAATTTCTGCATGCTTCGCTTGAATACGACTGTCAGAAGTCGGGAATAAATGTTATTTTTGTACACCCCAGTGGGCTGATAAAATTGAAACATATTGCTGGGTTTGGTAAGTCCAGTTAAATTACTTTTATTGTCAGAACTGTTCTCATGTATCTTTGGCAAGTACACGCTTATAATGAAGATCGGTACCACTCAAACCAATTTGAGGCACAGGTAACTAACAAAGTAAAATTTCACAGACCAAAAAAACCAAGCAAAAGAAAAGACCGCTGGATGCTCTTGATCAGGTCTGCTAGGAATATAAGAAAAACGTTTATGAAAAAAATGCTACTATTCTATATAGCTATATATATGCACACAGACGGGGACAAGACGATCTCTTATTCACTCCGTCAGTCCTGATTAAAGTTAAACGGCACAGGTGTTCTCTTTAGCCTACCTTATCGCGCGTCGCTTAGCGAGTGCAGGTTGGATTGAGTTATGCAACTCTCCCCCCTGCTCGCTGTTAACGATCGGCGTACAATGTCAATTATCACAAACTATCGCCGGTCGTTAAGTAGCTATTAATTATTTGGCCGGTGTCTGATAGTTTAGTCGTATGATATTAAATAATAGGCACTTATAATAAATACGCACAATGAAATAAAGCATGAATTCTTTTCTGTCAGTCGCGCCTAGCATATAAACCAGTCAGCTAAAACCGTCTCTTCTTGTGTGAGAAAGAGTGTGGTGAAAATTAACATTATAACTGAACATCTGGTATGAAATAGCTACGCGTTATTTTATTTCACTAGTTTTAACAGCTAGAAAATCTAAGTGAATTATAATGGTAAAAGCTAAAACTTTTAATTGGTAAAAGCTAACACTTTTAAACACGTAAGCACTAATTTCTACTACCAGAAATTAGAATGAAAAATCCCCACGAATTGCTAATAACACGTTTAACAAAACGGTTCTAGAACTGCGTGCTTAGCCTGTCCAAAAATCTGAGTGACGCTGATAGCGAGTTTTAAGAAAACACAGCTTACATGTGCTTAAATTTCTCTAATCTATCGATGATGTTAATTTTCGTGATACTGTGTGTAACGGGAAACAGCGACTGCGTTTCCCAAATGACAGGCTTACAGGTCGGCTCTGTAGGGCGTTGCTAACAGAATTCTTATGTCTAACGGGTTCTCGAAAAATTATCTGCGTATACGATATCAAAACGTACTCGGGGAATTTTGGATTTCCCTTCGTAGACTTAAAAAAGATTCTGTGTTTTTCACGGGCGATCTGTCAGGTATCGCATGATTGACAGATAAGCTCGCGTGAGAAGACGAGGTAAACAATCCTGATTCGCTACCTGTTATGCCACGAAAGTTTGTAAACACATCGTTTGCTTGTGTTCAAAGAAAAGAGGCGGGTACGAAAAAGTAAGCTTGTGTGAGTAAAGACAGGCGGTAAATGCATGGTTTTAGCTAGCAAATCATAGAGCGCTGCGAGGTCACAAAGACTGTCAGATTACTGTAGGCTCCTTTTCCATTAAACGTCACAGTATCCCCCACCCTAATGTGCTACATCTCCAACTGACTCATTTGTTTATTCATCATTTCCCTGTTTGTCAAACGGATGGATAGACAGGCAGACAGATAGATAAGAAGATAGACAGGCAGACAAATGAATATATGGACAGACAGACAGATAGATAGATAGATAGATAGATAGATAGATAGATAGATAGATAGATAGATAGATAGATAGATAGATAGATAGATAGATAGATAGATAGATAGATAGATAGATAGATAGATAGATAGATAGATAGATGGATGGATGGATAGATAGATAGATAGATAGATAGATAGATAGATAGATAGATAGATAGATAGATAGATAGATAGATAGATAGATAGATAGATAGATAGATAGATAGATAGATAGATAGATAGATAGATAGATAGATAGATAGATAGATAGATAGACAAGTTTAACAAGAACCAGACAAGTTTAACAAGAACCAGACAAGTTTAACAAGAACCAGACAAGTTTAACAAGAACCAGACAAGTTCCTGAGGAACTAGGCATGAGAAGAAGACACTGGTAATAGACAGGATACACAGTGTGTAAATGTTTCCATAGTATTACAAGATAAGCCTTGCTTTGGAATTCGCAGGGTAAGTAAGGCAGAGGTAGAACTAACAAGACATGGAGAAGAGAACTTGAGACAGAAATAAACATTATGAGCTGATGGCACAGGACAGGAGGACTTAACATGTCTTTGCTGAAGAACTATGCTCTACGGGGATCTAAAGGGCGTTGTTTGATTGATTTCTATTCAAATGTTAAATCAGAACTGAGTGACTTACCTGAGATATCAGCGCAAGTGTCATTAAGTCTGAGAGATCCCAGAGCAAAGTCCAAAGACCTCATTCTCCACACCAACATCTTTGACTGGTCCTTCAGCCACTTCTTATACTCTTCCGTGATGTAACGGCCTATCTTTTCTAATACAATTTTTGTGGCGTCCCGGACGACTCTCACTTTTACCACGATGTTGTCTTCACCCGAGTCTGTTAAATCTTGATCATCGGTTTGTAAAACTGTTGGGATTAGCTTGACATATTGAAGGGAACTAGGAACATCTTGGATGTACCTCTCTGGTAATAACTCTACGAATTCTTTCAGATCATTGAAAAAAGGAGCGTATGCCTTGCTAAATTGTTCCATGATTATGTATCTGGAAGAAATGAACATATTAAAATGTCAGTACTTTTAATCGTTAACATTAAGAAAGATGAATAAACGTATATTAGTATTCTGTTAAAAAAAAGGAACTCATCAACGTAGCCATGATTCGGATGTTGCCGGGGCAGCCCGAAAGAGGAGCAAACAATAGTAACACTGTAACTACCAAACATGTCGCAAGACGCGACTAAGGAGAGTTGGAAATGGGGCCGGTTACCCCATCCTGTAGAAAATGTTACCCCACAAAAGCTTCAACAAAAAAGGATTGGCATATGTTTGTTGAAGGCCTATGCTCCTTGGGAAATTGAAACATGATGGAGCGTTATCCATTCTGCTGTCTGATTGTCACGAGTGGGTTTCAAGAGTCTGCCTAGCCTGTGTGAAGTCTGAGACAAGACAAAAGACTGAGTGAAGACTAAGAAGATAGATGAGTTTTGATGTTATATGTGGATAGAGTGACATAGTTATCAGGAGTAGAGAACAGATACTGACTCTCCCTCCCACCACTCAATGACTTTGTTTCAACTACTGTCACACTGCCTCTCTCTCCCCTTGGAGATAAGGTTTAGTATACATTAGTGACTCTGTGGCAAAGTGACTGTAATTTGTATTTTCAACCCGCCCGTTCTTTGTGGTTATTACATGGTTGCTTCTTTTCTCTTTAATTTTTATTCGGTTTTCGGATTTGTTGTTGTTTTCATTTCTTGTCAGGGTTCTGATAATTGTAGGATCAAGCCCACCAGCCCGTCTTTTTTTAGGGGTAGGTGTAAACCCCTACCTGAATGAGAGTGTGGGCTAGTGAGTCATTCTTGTTGATAGACGGTCAGATAAGCTTACGTCACACTGAGTATGTTTTTCCTCGGGGCAGCAGGCTTCGCTGGGAGTTTACGTTCTTTTTTCTCCTCCCACCTGTCCGTTCCAGCAAGGGGAATGACTCATCTTTGCTCGGTTAACGATTAGTCACATGCTAAGATAATGTTATAATGCTTAACGGGAAGCTCTGACGATAGATTTCGATTTTTAATTCATGTAGCAGTCATTAGATTACGTCAGAGAAAGGTAGAAGCGGTTTTTGGGAGATAATTCTAGAAGCTATGACTCACCGCGTCTGTCTTGCATCAGAATATTGGCACTATATATACAGGGCTAAATTATTAGTCGGCGCTCACAAGTCCTGTATTATTATTGCCGTGAATAGTGCCAGACATAAATTCAGTCTGCCTGGTTAGTGGATATTCTGATAAAGTCTGGGTATGTACGAAGTCTTAATAAATTAGTGGTGTCGAAATTTCAGCTGAAGGATTTTAACAAGTCAGAGTAAGCTTTCTGCTGGGATTTAATTTTATTTTAGTCGGTAGTTTGCCATCAATTATCTGACTTCTGCCATTGTATTGTAAGTTTCAGTGGTAATCATACGAAGTATAGCCAGTGTAAATCTGTGTAAAAAGTTTGGTCGTATTACTAATTAATATATCTCTATACGAATTCAGCACCTACGGCTGGTGTAATATGGTGTAATATATTAAGAGTACTATACTATTGTTAAAGTCATATTTTAATGAAAGGGGGGGGGGGGGTAAACGTTAAAAGACTTGTATGCACAGGTCTTGTAAACTGCGGCATATGCAGTTCCTCTTTCTTGAATGGATATTTTTGGGCCAGAATGTTTATGATTATGGGCTGCTGTGCTCTACAGCCTTTGTGAATGGATATTTGTGTACCAGTGACTGTATCTCTATGGATTTACTTACTGATGTTCATATCTTTGGATTGTACTCTCAATCACCTTGGATGAGTGCTCACTTGATGTACCTTGATTTGTCGTGTCTTGTAACCTGTGACAGTGTATTATTTATGATGTCATCGTTCGCTGTGGAATTAATAAACTGTGTAGAACGTTACTAGGAGTTACAACGTTTCCTGACTCCTAGGTGTGCTATGGTGTGAGTGATTGCTATTTAACTCAATCTGTACTACATGACATTCGCGTTTGTTGACACTAACTCCCTCACACATCAGTCGGCCACCCGTAAGCCCGACACATGCTGATCGCCTATATCAGCGGAATATATACATTAACATTACTCCTTCTATGCCACTACACATCTTCTACAAAACAACCTTTAACAATGACGCTCCAGAACGATCGCATTAACAGTGGTCGCCAGTGATATGGGGCTATTATGAAATGATGCACAAGCTGTTCTACAGTATAACCAGTTAAATTTTTTTGTGAGCAAGTTTCTATTACGGAAGGATATTATCTTACACGGAGTTTACTAACCAAGTTATTCAAGTCGAGAGTTGCATTGTTCCAGTTCTTCCTCTTGAGCGCCAACTTCTAATGTCAGCACCCGATGTCTGGACTTACGTTTGAAAGCCGCTATTACCTTGAAGTTCCAGTATCGATCACCATTGGATTTCTTTAGACTGTGTTATCTATGTACATCATTGCTGCTGTTGTGGAAGCTGGGATTTTTCCGTTGAAAGATAAGTGGCTGTTTTGTATGTGTAAACTGTACCACTGTTCGGTGTTACATTGAGCCTTCCTAAGACGATAATCCATTTATTCTTTCTCGTATTCTATGTTACATGTTTTATATTTCTGCAAGTTTGGTTGGTGGGAGTTTCAGATCAACTAATACCTCCTCGGACGGTCAGTGGATCTGAAACCGGTCTATAGGGACTGTTTGAGTAAGTTCGTTTCGTAAAAGATCCCTTGACATAATTCTGGGCATACTCTGTTTACGCCGGACTCAGTCATCATTATAATTGTTTAGGTGTGACGAAACGTCTCAGTGTTGTTGTTGTTATATTGTTTCTTTGTTCCTTAGTTTATTAAGGAATTTGTTTGTGAGTGTCCTTCTCTCTTTCCTATCTTTTAGTTCTATACACATTTTTCGTTTATACACTGTTTTGTTACTTGTATTGTTATACTATTCGCAGCTGTCATTGCAAGCTTTGCAATATTTGTTCCTTTATTTCTGCTTTCTTACTTTGGTTGATTCCTGCGAACGTGGTCATTTGTTCTTTATATCTTGTCTTTGTCACTCTTGTCTGTACTGTTTATTTTGTCATGCACTGTCAATATTATAATGCATTTTATATATATATATATATATATATATATATATATATATATATATATATATATATATATATATATATATATATATATATATATATATATATATATATATATATATATATATATATATATATATATAAAGTGATTAATTATATTATTTATAGTTAAAGGTAATTGTACAAGTTCTTGAGCAGGGACTTGTCACCCACTGAGTTGGGATAAAGGGAGTTTTCTCCAGGAATATATTTACATAAGTTATCTATATCATATAATTAGACATAATGTCTAGTTTAGATTACTTCATTGAGCAAGGGAAATCCCTTAATATGACTACTGATGAAGTAAGAGAATTCGCACTTGTCAAATATGACAAGGCGCAGAAGTCTGAAGAAAAGAAACAGAAAATGGAAGCTGAGGATAGAAAATTACAAATGCAGATAGAAGAGAGGAAATTTAATTTGGAAATGGAAAAACAGAAATTAGAGGCTGAAGATAGAAAAATTCAACAGCAAATGGAAATGGAGGAGAGAAACTTCAGATGCAAGCTGAAGAAAACCGAAGACTCCATGAGCAGAAGTTGTTAGCTATGGAGCTGGAGAAAATGAAGATAGTGAATGTGATTAATACACAGAGTGCTACAGACACTCAAACTACTTCTCATAAAACAAATAAAAATTCTCATGAACTCAGATTGCCTGAATTTAAACCTGCCTCTGACGATATTTTATTTTACCTGAATAGATTTGAATTTACATGTGAATCTCAGAAAATAGACAAGTCGGAATATTGTGCACTACTTGTGGAACTACTTACGGGTGATGCAATGAATGTTGTGATGAGATTGGAGGGGCCTGACAAAAATGACTACGATACTGCCAGGGTTGAATTATTGAAGAAATACCAACTTGACGAAGACGGTTATCGTCTGCGCTTTAAGACTCTGTTACTGGAGACTGGGGTAGATTTTTCAGAGTTCATAGCAAATATACGTCTAACGTTTTCACGTTGGATTGAACTTTCTAAAACTGAACACACATATGAAGCCCTTATGGACTTATTGCTTCGTGACAAAGTCATGTCGTCAGTTAATGAATCTTTTCTTTCCTTTCTACATGAGCGAAAGTCTACAAACTTAAAAGATATGGAACAATACTGTAGCCAATATGTCACGGCACATCCAAATGTGACTGTTAGCAATTCTCAAGTCAAAGAAGGTTTACCCGTGGCTTCAGCAATACCATATGGTCCTAGTTTGCGCCGTAGACCTCAAAGTGCTGATCGTAATTTTGGTAGTAGATATAATCGTAATTTTGGACAGAACCAAGGGGGCCCATCACGTAGTGATTCTCCTTCTTCAAGGAATTGGAGACAATTTAACGGTCCTCAACATTTTAGTTCCAACAATTATGGAAATTTTGGAAGGGGTAACTACAATGGAAACTATCAACACTATAATAACTTTTCTTGGAAACAACAAAATCCCTCGAATAGAAATTTTGATCAAAGGGGAAATAACAATCACAACAATGCAAACCGGGGTTCAAATCAGAACAATAGTTTCAATAGAGAAAACAACAATACTTCCAATAGGGATAATAGCCGCGATAGATCGCGATATGACGGTAGATCATCAAATAATAGATCGTATCGTCATGCTAACTCTGCTCAACAAGAGCCCCAGTTATTAATGATCAAGGTAACAATAATAATAGTGTCTCTAATGCTACTGCTTGCTCTGCTTTCGATTTCGAGAGAGCATATCAGTGCCCGCAGTGCACAAATTTGTTCCAACTTACAGCTATAACTACCTTGAGTTGCGGTCATCCTCTCCCGACTGCTCTTCTTGCTTTGTCTGCACACGACGGAAAAGGGTCTCTTACTCTACATAAAGGATTGGTTAATAATAATCCAGTCTCAGTTCTTTTTGATTCTGGATGCACAACTTTTGGGATTAGACAGTCTTTAGTTCATCCTTCTTGCGCTACAGGTAATATGGTGAGATGTGTGACATTCGGTGGGACAGTTGAGACTTTTCCGACTGCCATAGTCTACATTTCCACACCATTTTTTACTGGTTATATACACGCATGTATGTTCAGAGCGCCTATCGCCGACCTTACTGTCGGACAGATACATGGTATAAAAGTGTGTACACCAGAACAAATTGCTGCTTGGGAACGGCAACATAACCTTACTGCCGCCACCTTAACGACTATGCCAAAATCTTTTCATCAAGTACATTCTGCAAACGTCATACATTCTGCTAATTTGGGAAAATCTTGCAGTATTGATGATACGATTGTTCATCATACTAATTTTGGTGCTTCTTTTAGCCCAGTTCGACATACCTCAGTACGTCGGCACTCTAACTTTCACTCTTCTTTAAGTACTATTATAGAAGAAGATCCTTCAGTTTTGACAGACACACACACTAACTTTATAGCTACGACTGAATCTATATCCAATCACGTTGATTGCAACTTCTTTGCTGCAATGACTAGTGTTTTCTTTGCTACATGTACAGACTTAATTGTTAGTACATATTTATACCTTGTGAGTTTCTTTAGCTTTCTTGTTGGACCGGTTAGCTCAGTATCTTCGTCTTTTACGACTTTTTGTCGAACTCACTGCGCTCCTTTTAAACTTCGACGTAGGTCCAAGTTTACAACTGTATGCTTTTACATCTTTATTATATATTTCTTATTTTTTTCCTTGCCCAGTACTCAGGCTTTGACTTCAGTTCAGCCTTTAAGATGTACGTCTTTGTCTACTGCATTTCCTTTGTCTTACGCAAAATCTCAGATTATCAGCCATAATTACAACCTTAGTCATCATGATACTCTTAGTCATCATTACCATCTTTTAGATTTGCCTTTTGACGTGGGTATCTTTTGTATATTCACGACTTTTCTCTACATCATTATACACTACCATTTTCTAGATTCCCTTTTATATGTCGGGGTTATTTATATACCCACGACTCTATTGTACATTAGCACACACCGCTAAGACACATCTATGACCTTGTTTTATTCTTGATTTCGAGATGGTCTGTGCTACTTTCTCTGTTACTCTTTCTTGTGTAACGGAGGAAGGTTTGATTGTCACCATATAGGGGCTGGAAGTTTACACAGCCACAGTTGGTAGGTTTACTGTAAAATTAATTGTTGTATATCATAAAGTCCTACCTTTACCAAACTGAGATTTTCATTTTTTTTTCACAGCGTATGCTTTTCCATGAGAGTCAGCGCTGCTATATTGATGGTTTGAACCGTTTACCAATGATATATCGCGAGATTTGCTGTTCCAGTTTACCCATTTGGCAGTTGACGCCACATTAGAGGTTTTGGTGCCTGCTTGTTTATAAGATGTTCTAAGACCACGGGACTCATCCTTTATATGTAACGTATTTGAGATAGTTGATAATAATGTATATTAGTATAGTATAGTGTATTAGAGAGTATTGTATTAGGATATGATGTAACTTTTTATGATAATATGTTGGTTCATCTTTATGCACCATTGCATTACTATATTGTTCTTATACTACTGTGTTTTGTAATGATGAACTTATGACAATCGTAATGATTATGATATTTTTACTTTACTGATCATTATGATACTTTTCGGTATTGTACAATTTTGTTTTTAAAAAAATGAAGATAAGAGAAAAGATTTTTTTTTCTGTCATTGTAATGTTTTTCTTTGCCCAGCGCTTGATTGTGCGCTAGGGGTAACTATGTATAATGATATTAGTACATTGACAAAATGTTTTTTCTGAGGTTGTAATGTATTTTTCCTTTACCCGGCGCTTGATTGTGCTTCAGGAATAGCTATGTATAACGGTATTGTCAATTTTGATATTTAATTGGGTTCATCATTGGTAATCCATGAGCATGTTAACTTGGGTATCATGCACATTATGCTATTTTTTATAGATAATAGCTAGTTATTTGTTCTTTGATTTAGATATGCATTGTTTCTTGTAATGTATGCTGTTGTGCTATTATGGTATTAATTTATTCAATGCATTGTTTAATGTAATTGTTTACCATCATATATCATTGTTTTCTTTAATCTTACTGCATTGCTTTCTTTCTTTACTGCTCATTCTTCTTGTACTTCATCTGTTCTTTTACTTTTCTCTTATGATGTCATAGCTAGTCTATACTCCATATATTCCATATTTCTTTGAATTTGTTGATCGTCGTTTGCTTATTTCATTATCTGTCTATACTTTACTTTTTTTTGGTACTTTACACTTACTCCTATCCCTCTTTTGTTCATCTTTGTTAACTTGACTTAACATAGTGTATCCTTAATGTAGATATTAGTATGCTACCGACCTCAAATTTTTTGCTTGATGTATTTTTTTCAAAAAAAAAAATTATATCATTTTTTTTCCCCGGGGGTCGGTGTAGACTGTTAAAGTCATATTTTAATGAAGGGGAGGTAAACGTTAAAAGACTTTTATGCACAGGTCAGTTTTTAGTAATCACCCTTGTAAACACGCTTAGTTTGTTTTTTAAATATGATAGAGAATCAGCTCGAATGTTCTAGATACAGTTCGAGTGGAAACAGGGGTATGAATTCAGCTCACGCCTCGGGGCGACTTTCTACTGAGCTGTTTTTTGAGCGGGGGAATTTTGCGTGACAGTTGATACGGGCAGAGCTCCGAAAATGGATGTTTGACCATGCTTCGTCAGTGTGTCCCGGAATAAGATATTTTTGGTGTGAAAGGGATATTTGATACTTCCTAGTGTATTTCCCAAAGCCATGGATATGCGGCTTATTTATATTCTGCAATATGTACGTTATTTAAGATTTTCAGGCCATGGATTATGTATTATTTCAGGCCTTGGAGTATGTTGAGTTAGGCCATACACATATTATTGTAAACTGCGGCATATGCAGTTCCTCTTTCTTGAATGGATATTTTTGGGCCAGAATGTTTATGATTATGGACTGCTGTGCTCTACAGCCTTTGTGAATGGATATTTGTGTACCAGTGACTGTATCTCTAAGGATTTACTTACTGATGTTCATATCTTTGGATTGTGCGCTCAATCACCTTGGATGAGTGCTCACTTGATGTACCTTGATTTGCCGTGTCTTGTAACCTGTGACAGTGTATTATTTATGATGTCATCGTTTGCTGTGGAATTAATAAACTGTGTAGAACGTTACTAGGAGTTACAACGTTTCCTGACTCCTAGGTGTGCTATGGTGTGAGTAATTGCTATTTAGCTCAATCTGTACTACATGACATTCGCGTTTGTTGACACTAACTCCCTCACACATCAGTCGGCCGCCCGTAAGCCCGACACATGCTGATCGCCTATACCAGCGAAAAATATTAATAACATTTTTCATCCTCTCTTACACCACCGATATATCAACACATTAACAACTATGTTATGATAACTTTGAAGATAATAGTATATGAACTCGGGAGTTTGGTTTAACTAAAGTGGCCATGGGTATTTAAGTTTGGTGTCGGTGAAAAAAAGAGTGGGGAAGGGAGTTTAGTATTATGATATGGGGTATGCTGTTGTGTATAGATATTTGTGCTAATTTGATAACCCTCAATGGGCTGCCTTTTAATATAAGAATAGTGCTGGGAAATTATTTAAGTAAAAGTTATTTTATCGGGATACAGCGAAGCGGTGTTGTGACGTATAACTGACTCGGTCACGAGCTGGCCTCAGAAGCAATCAGGTCAGCCCGCGTCTGTGTTAAGCGAAATAGACAACATGTTGTCAGTGAAAAAGAGAGGGGAAGGGCTGAGCTGTAAAGTCTAACCTGAGGGCAGAAATAGGGTAGAGCATGAGGGCTTGTATTGAGTGCCGTTTTATTATGGTGTGGGAAAGCGGGGTGTAGGTAAATCTTTGGTTGTTAATGTGTTTGAATCGTGTAATTTGTGAATTTGTGTAAATAAGTTGTTATTTTGTTTTACAGCGATTCACGGCGTTGTAGGTCCCTAAGCCTGCAACGGACATTGCTTTCTCGGAGAGGGAGGCAAGAGACATCGGTGTAATTGAGAAAAAAACTGGAGTACGCGCAAAGTAACGGGCGCTCCTAGTTACGTCTGTAAGACGTAGAGGCATTGAGAATTCTCCTGACGTGAGAAAACATATACCTCAGCGTGGAATTGCTAAGAAATTAGAGCTCTTAGCTTGTACGGCCCAATACAGAACAGGCGACGTCGCCTGGTATTGTTTACATACTGCCACAATAAAGCAGTAGGTCATAACCCGAAGCGGTTTAAATCATTGTTTGTGTGAAGAATTGAGTTGCCATCATCATTGCTAAATCTACAGCCAGAAGCAAGAATATATAGTTACCAAGGGCCCCTTCATCAGTTATTCTGGAGAGGGAAACCATACATTTCTAAATGCTAACGGGAGGAGGTACCTGACGAAGGGTAACGCAGCTGAGCCTCAGACAAAGACGAGAGGGTCAGGAAGGCACTGAACTGAAGTAGAGGGGATAGAGTAGAGTTAGATAGATAATACTTAGAGGAAAGCCTCTGAGTTAGTTCGGCAGAATTCAGTGGAGTAGGATTTAGTGGTGTATGTTAGTTGTGTAGGAGCGCCTTTGAGACATTTAGTCAGATTAGTTAGTAAGTCTTCCTCTGTCTTGTTAAACGGGACAGAGTGAAAGCTAGTGGAGAGTATTCTTGTGGTGTGTGGGACTCCACAGTGTAGTTAGTTAGTAATAGTAGTGTTCAAGTGGTAGTGGCTCTTACTTTGAGACACCCGCCCGGTATATTTCTTTAACCTTAGTTGTTTTCGTGTAGTCGTGGAAGAATGCGTGGTAATTTGTTTTGATAATTGTCTCATTTATTGATTTGTTCTTTCTTCCAGGTTATGCGACCTTGCACGTTATTGTTGTTGTTCTCTGTGGTAAAGATTTTTTTGTTTAATAAACTATAAAATGTGCACTGAATCAGTTTGTCCAACTGCGTTGACTTTGACTCCACACACAAAATTACAGCCAGTAATAAACATATTGAAAGTAGAGTCTGATCCGCTAATCAATTTTCCAGTTTATTGACAACAACAACAACAACAAAAACATATTCAGGTAAAGCAAGGAAAATCAAATCACAACCATAACATCACACAAATGTGTTTTCACAACAACAACAAAAAAACCAAAAAAAAAAAAACAAAGAAAGTGCAAATGGCCACAATATTAGTACACATGATACTATTGATATAAGTCCATCCAGAGTTATACTCCCGCTGTTGTTCGGGAGATGATGATAATCCTTCCACAGGGAACCCTGAAATAATAACAGGCTACACACACACAGATACCCCGCTGACTTCTGCTAGTCAGCAACACAGGTAATGCAACTTAACGTCCCTGCCCACAGTTATTATAAGCCCTCCTCTTCTTGGTCATTTATCTGAGCGCAATCCCCAGATAGTGCTTCTTCGTTGGCACACTTGTTGTATATTCCGCTTGAGATTACAGCTTGTTGGCTGATCGCAGGAAAGATTTTCACCCTATCCTTTCCATGAGCTGCTGCAGATCCGTTGAAACAAACAACTCCACAGTAATTCCCCCACTGGAACGTTTTCTTCAGGACAACTATTAAGTCCTACAGATGAACTAGCGCGCTGTAAATCCAGGAGCTAAAAGGGGTGACGATGAATGCACTCCATAGGTAAATATTTTACATTGGCAGTAATCACACCACTAGTGGCAAAGGCCCCCCGCTCTTATGAAGGTGTGTGGCAAAACGGACGATGTATGCCGTTGACACCAGTAGAGCATGGGCGCTCCGCTTACTGGGCGAGATAGCGTTAACAAAAATTCCCAGCCAGGGGAATCCCCGAATGATTTTGTAGTAGGAGGCTGATAAAACAAACGATTGTGGTGGATATGAACGCCCCACTGTAAATGGGTTGCTGCTGTATCCGGTCTTACCAGGAAGGTAAAGTCAGGCCGATGGCTGAGAACGCTGTCGGAGTCTACCGAGTGTTGCGAGACGTGTGAAGAAAATCTCACTCTAATAAGCTGGTAAGCTTGCACTAGGTCTCTACCGCTCACGACAGGAAATTTTAGGACTGAAGCATTTAGAGACACAGGTAGACTGAATATATAGTGCAACCAGAGCCACAGATGTTCACGCGTGGGTTACCACCTGCGTTAACATCTGCATAGAGAATGCCTAAAACAATCGTAATAATTACCCATAGATTTCTCCTGGCGACACGCTATAAAAAGAATTTGCGTAACAGAGTGACTGGGTATTATGCTGAGGGAGTCCCAGAGTTCCCTGGAATCAAAACACAGGGAAGATTTTGTGACCGACATCCAACAACGCAGGTGTCTCGGACGCGTCACAAAAGTCACTCATTCGGCCAGGTTGCCGCATAATATGTTTCAATAGTTACAGAACCCTGCGACTAGTTTCCCAAGTGTCAAAGCTTTTGCAAAAACCGAGTGCTGGGTTTCTGACTCGTGGTCAAAGAACTTCTAAGCAAAAAAAGAAAAATTCCGCTTTCCCGCGACAGAGAATCCTGGATGCCTCAATTATCTCCTACCAACATTACAGAACATTGGAATTAATCTATCAGATTACAGTGACAGACCATTTACCCAACTTTATATCTACAGAAGAACGAAAAGAAGTGAAGTGGGCATTCCTAAAATCAGAACGAAATAAGGAGGGATGGTAGCTCCATCCTAGTGCCCACAATTTATAACCCATTTTGCCACACTGATGAGCCCGGCGATTTCAAGCCAGTCCTTCATTTTCTGTGCCATCTTATTAAGGCATCTCCTTGTTTTCTTTATCCCTTTCATGTCTGTCTCATATCATGTTTAACCACTTTTCAAATGCCTAGGAAGTATTTTTTTTTTTAAACAGAAAATGGATGATAAATTGAAACAAGATGTCAAAAAGCCAGTGAATTGAGTTACCAGATGTCACCATGACTCAGACATCATAATATCACTAAGGAAACTAAACGACGGCTGATAAATAGTATAGTCTTACCAACTCTTTGTTATCAGTGCCTGACCAAAGCGCAAGGGAGGAAAATCACATCTTGTGACAGGAGATGCTGAAGAGGAACCATTAATGTGACCAGTAGAGATGGAATGGGAATGATGACATCAAAAACATTGTAGGAATTACAGCATGCGTTAAGTGTCGAGCATATAGAGAGACATAAAATCGAGTGGTTTGTGGGAATGGAGTCCGATAAATTATCACGACGCGCGTATTCCAGTAGAAGATCTGATTTTAGGGCACGGGGATGACCAAGAGACATTAGACAAGAGAAATCCTGCAACAGCACGGATTTACAGCAGCCAATGTGGATACCTTTCACTCAAGTACGCAAACTTGAGTATCCAGCTACGCTTCACTACAGTAACAGTGGACCGAGGAAGTGAGCAAGTACTAAGAATATTTCTGATTGTTTGTGAAGTTTTTTCTTTTTTTCATAAAATGGTAAATTCGTTATACTTTTTGTGTTCATCATCATTTTCATTATTATCTTTTTTCTTGTCTATGCAGCATAGAGTCAAGAATGCAGACAGTCCCCTTGCAGTAAACCTGCAGCAAGCATTCACATGCTTCTCCAAGCTGGAGAAACTAGAGCTCATGATTTCAACTCTTCAAACACGTTTCGGAATGGCAGAAAAGCCAAAGGAGAATCCTAGATCTACAGTGTAGATAATACCAAGGAGTCTTCAACTTGTATAACATATAAGGAAGGGAAACCTTAGGGATGCCTAGCTGGCCGGGAGGATAGTGTGATTCGCTTGTATAGCTAGGCGGTGTTGTCGTACGGAAGGTCCGGGGTTCAAATCCTGGGTAAGCCACTCACGTCTGTTGTTTTTCTGTTGTCTAGTGTTCTACTTCTTTATTTCTTACGAGTGCCTGAAAACATACCTTTATGTTTATCTAATATTTATTTAGTCTTCAACTTGGTATTGGCTGCAAAAGAGAGGGAAGCTCAGTAGCCCTAGTTAAACAACAACAACAGCTGGGCAGACAGGAGCGTGACGTCACCGTGTTTCCAGCCCGGCACCTTTGCCGCGTAGGTGACCAAATTGAGGCTGAGCATGAGTTAGGCAACCCCAGCAGGCAAAATAACTACCTACAGAAACCACCACTACTAGAGCCCAAGAGCCCTCTGCCTGAAGCACCCCCACCCCCTGCACAGAGCCCACTGCAGTGGTGGTCATAAACTCCTCACACACAAAAATAGTCTGAAAGAATGGGTACTCCTAGATTATTACTTCCTTAATTTGTTTAACTGAAGAGCTGCTCTTGTATTCTTTGTGTTCGTCTGTGTATTTCCATCTAAAATGGTTAGAAAAATGAATCGTTGAATCAAAAACATTACACGGAACAGCCTGAAATTCGTTTGCGCAGAAAAAAGGGAAGGGTAGGGAAGGCTCTGCTATCCTTTATTTGTAATTTGTTTTGATTGCAGGTAATTACAAATTATTTTTTATGCTACGCTTCAGGCAATATCCCGCTGATGGCACATCTTGTTGCGATGATCTAGATCACGGTACATGCGAACTTTTTCGTTTTAACCTCACAGCCTCAATTTCTTGAGGAAATGCACATTCATCATCACTATGGCAACATTAACAAAATGTCTATGTTGTTTCGACAAAGGTGTACCGTTTCTGCTCAGAGTTTTGGCCACTTAGTGTATGTATATCAAAGATTGGTCATCATTTTTACTTACAGCCATCTTTTCTTTCTTTTTTCTTTGATCCTTAGCCGCCGGCCGTCAAAGCAGTCAGTGCCCATCACGCCTAGTGGCGTCTTGTAGGGCAACAACAAATTTATTCCACTTTGCTCGGTCGGTGGCCATCCTTCGTACAGTGCCCCAACTCTGGTTCATTCTTTGCATCTCAGCCTCCACAGTCCTCCGCCAAGTTGTTTTTGGTCAGCCATAAATAGTCTCAAAATGTGTCCGCTCCAAAAAAAAAGCTTTGGAATTTTCCGATATTATTGCAATGCTTCTCGTGATAACGAAAAAGAGCGCATTTGTCTGCAGTCAGAATAGTAAAAGCCAATATTATAAACGATGAATGGATACAAGCATAGGTCCTATGTAAAAAAAATAAGGCGTGCAAAATGTTCGTTAAAAAAACACGCACACATAGAAACAATCACAAAATAATAATAATAATAATAATAAATAAAACCCCCCAAAAAAACACATCCCAAATTCAAGAACAATGGCGTACTGAGGTGGTGCGAGATGGTGGTCAGCCATGGTGTATAGTCAAGGGTGGGTACCATCGGACACTATTATGACAGTCCTGTACTGGTAGCATCTACTGACAAGATTAATATAGTTTTCTGTGTGTTTGTGTATGGAAGAAAATAATTTTTTTTAAAGGGGGGGAGGGGGGGGGTATGAGGGTAATGTGCAAAAGTAGGATTCGCCCAGATGTCAAATGCCTTAAGCCCGCCCCTGTTCAAGATGAACTAAAAAAATAAATAACACATACTGTAAAAGTCTGTTTGACTGGAGATGTAAAAGGTTGTTCAGTGTAAATGCCCAGATGTAACGTACTGTTTTGATGTGTTATGAATGTTAGTACGTTGAGCGTATCATGTTGTCCTGGACAGTACCAAGTAGTAGCGAGAAATTAGGTCACTAGCGTGAGGTGCCGCCAGGGTATAGTAGACACATACATCATGTCAGTATTCATGTAGATTCAGACGTGTAGTACTTGTATTACAATGTGGTTGATTGTGTATGTGAGTAAATAACAGTGCTGATAACACGAAGGCCGTATAGGCTCTTGGAGGACTCCACATTAACTCACTCAACCACAAGTAGAAGTCAGTAAAGTAGGGAATGCTGCTGACGTTTACAATATTTATTCATGACGTACGATAATACGATGATGATGGACGAAACAGTCAATAGTGTAAGATCGAGTACATAATATGTGTAGTTACAAAGGTCAGCTTCAGACATCACAGATCCCAGACATGTAACAATGTCTTGACCAATGTTTACTGTTTATGCAATAGCTCTAATCCCTGACTGAGCCCCGTCAGGTAGGCCCTAGCAAATATATTGCGTAGTACGGGCGATATCAGTTATTTAAACAAAGTCAATGCCATTGTCCTACAATTAGCAAAAGACTTCAGACTGGCCTCACATGCCAGATACTTCATTCTGGTGAAGAAGCCAATATGATGACAACGAAATCGGGCCGCAAGTCGCGGGCCTCGATAATCAGGTCACTCTCAGTTTACACAAGCTTCTGAGATTAAATATATTTTCTGCCAAACCATATTCCGCCTGCATTGCGGATCCATAAAGATGATTCCTAGGCTTATGTATGTAACAGGTCAACTTAGACCTAGTCTTTCAAATATGAAGCCATACTGGAGTAAAGTATAATAACTCCTTGCGAGCTTCGCTCACTATGTCGCCATCAGCGATAAATGTACCTGTAAGATCTAAACGAGACGAGAAGATCGAATAATGTTTCAGTTACCTTCTTAAAGAATCGTTACACTCTAAGGTAACACAACACAGCCAATACTGGCATAAAGAAACACTCAGGGACGGAAGAATGACAAAACTGTCATTCCGAGAATTTCCAATCCCCATCGAAAACTTGGCAGAGAGAAATCTACGGATCGGTACATCCGTTCTAAGCCTCAGGTACGCTCTCTCTGAATCACTCTCTCGGCTTTTTCCGCCAAGACCCGCGCATGCCCAAAGAGCATGGACCAGATCGAGGCAAACCCAGACCAGGCGTTTCCGCCCAAACGGGTGATAAAGATACACCGTATATGATCCTCTAAATAGACTTAAGACATGTCAACTCTAAGACATGCCTGAGACAGAACAACATAAGACAGGGGAAGATAATCACCAGTCAAACCTGTCACAGAAAGATAATAAACATTTATCTCTCTTTGATCACATTAAACCAAACATACATTAGGTTGGCGTTTTTCCCACCGTCCAAAATGACGGCAACACATACAAATAAACGAACAAACCAGTTAACAATAGACTACGAACCGGATAACTCAGGACGGGCAAGACTTAAGAACACATACCAACATTTTACATATTAGGTACAACACATGGTCAAATAAACATATCTGATATATCTTTCGTACAGCAGTGTTGAAATGTTGGACAAGACAGCCCTCAAAACGAAAAAAAGGACACTATTTTTAGTTTGATTTTTCTAGAGTAGTAAAACACACTACTAACTTCTCCGTTTTCAGTATTACATTACATGGAGTAGTAATACACAGTATTGACCTTAATATTATCTCAATTAAATTACATGGAGTAGTAATACACAGTACTGACTTCAATATTTACAGTTTTACATTACACAGAGTAGTAATACACAGTATTGACCTTAATATTTTCTCAATTAAATTACATGAAGTAGCAACACACAGTACTGACTTCAATATTTACAGTTTTACATTACACGAAGTTGTAATACACAGTACTGACTTCAATATTTACAGTATTACATTACACAGAGTAGTAATACACAGTATTGACCTTAATATTTTCTCAATTAAATTACATGAAGTAGCAACACACAGTACTGACTTCAATATTTACAGTTTTACATTACACGAAGTTGTAATACACAGTACTGACTTCAATATTTACAGTATTACATTACATGGAGTAATAACACACAGTACTGAGCATACTATGCTCAATGTTACATTACCTGAAGTGCCTCGTGTAGTTCCCATGGGTGTCTCAAGAGACAAAGACAGAACAGGAAAACTGCCTCCTCAGACATTCAATAAGAAGCGACTAATAAGAGGTTGTGAGTGGGACTGGCAACCTCATCTTGTCAAACATATCACTGCAGAAACAATCACAGCTAAACCATCTACTTTGACGAAGGAGACCTTTATGGGGCCATCTGGATCTATGTTCTATGGGGAGCGAGAATTGAGATGATAATTATATGGAGTAGTCAAACACATTACTGGCCTCATATGCTTCATTATTACATTATATATACAAGGTCTGTCCGGAAAGTAATGAGACTGATTCCATAAAATTGGTTTATTTCAAGACATGCTTACATACACTTAAAGTTCTTCGAAATAACATACTTGAGCATCAATACACCGTTGCCAGCGGTTCTGCCACGCGTCGTAGCTCGCCTGGAAGTCTTGAACGGGGATCTCTTTCAAAGCACTCGTCACGGCAGCTTGCACGTTTTTAACAGTCCCAAAATGGTGTCCTTTCAAGCTGGATTTGAGCCGGGGAAACAAAATGAAGTCAGCCGGGGCCAAGTCCGGGCTGTAGGGAGGTTAAGGCAGCGTTGCCACGGTTTGTTTCGCCAGAAACTCTCTCACTAACAGGGACGCATGAACCGGCGCATTGTCGTGGTGAATAAACCAGGTGTTGGCCATCTCCGGGCGGACGCGCGCGACTCTGTTCTTCAGCCGTTTAAGAACTTCCACGTAAAATGCAGCTTTGACCGTTTGTCCAGGTGGTACAAACTCCTTATGGAAAACACGTTTAGAGTCAAAAAAAGACAATGAGCATCGATTTCATCTTCGATTTGCTCATTCGAACCTTCTTTGGTCGACGCTCTCTCTTCCTTCTTTGAACGTTTTGTGCCACCGAAACACTTGTGCTTTCGATAAAGCATCCTTCCCATAGGCTTTATGTATCATAGCAAGCGGATTTTTCAAGTTTTACACAAAACTTTATCGCGTATAGCTGCTCGACATTCCTCTGCATTTTGACCGTTACGCGACGCTCAAACAGCTGTCCACTTCGCAAGCGATCCGCACTCTGTAAAAACTCAGAGCCAACTGACGAGAAATCTATCGTTTACCTAACATCCCCCACCAACCGTCACGTCTGGAGACTCCGCCACTCGGCCCTTCTGATTGGCCCAAGAAAATCAGTCTCATTACTTTCCGGACAGACCTTGTATATATATGGGAGCCGCGCTGGTGTAATGGCTTCGGCGTTGTACTGGCGACCAGGTGTTCATGGTTCAAACCCGGGCGTCGGCGTTTGAAGAAATGTTTACGGCCGGAAATTTGACTGAATAGCCTGAACGGCTCCTGTGATAAACCCTCTGTGGATGGGAAGGAGCGATGCTCCTGACCGGGTTGGAAGGAAAGTCCTCAGGTTCCCCAGCCTCGCAATGACATGTCATTGGGCCGAAGGGCTGAAAGCCCAAGTGCCGCTGGTTAAGAAAAAAAAATAATAAATAAGTCTTGGGCCTGACCATGAAGGAGTCACAGGAGGAAGATGAAACTTGGCACATTTAATGATCATCATATTTGCACTGAATGTGTGAAGTACGCGGTTGTTTCTTCAATGGGTTTTCCCGCTACGGTGCACGGCGCAATGTACCGTATTGACCGGATCTGCGGCTCCAAAGATTTGACAAAACAATGGAAAAGAAGGAGGCCAGAGCTGTGATAAAATTTCTGATGTTTCAGGGAAAAACACCTACAGAAATACACAGGGAGATGGAACCAGTGTTTCGTGATTCTTGTCCTTCATATACTTCGGTAAAAAAACTGGTGTCAACAGTTTAAGTGCGGCCGCTCAAATGTTGCTGATCTGCCAAGATCTGGTAGACCAGCCTCAGAGTGCAACGATGAAAATGCAACATGAGTGAAGAAAATCATTGACCAGGATCGAAAAATGACAATTGTGGAGATAGCTAGTAGAGTAAAACTAAATGAAAGAACAGTTTATAGAATTTTACACAACAGACTGAACATGAGAAAAGTGTGTGCACGCTGGGTTCCGCGACTGTTGACACGTGAACAGAAGCAAACGAGGGTAAATTGCTGTCAACAGTTGCTCAAAAAGTGTCAGTCAAAAATTTTTTTGGAGACCATGGTGACAGTAGATGAGACTTGGGTACACCATTATGACCCCGAATCCAAAATTGCCAGCATGCAAGGGAAAACCCCGAGCTCCCCAACACCTGTCAAGCCGAGAGCGCAGAAATCTGCAGGAAACGTGATGCTGACTGTTTTTTGGGATGGCAAAGGTGTCCTTTTGAAAGATTATCTGCCTCGTGGCAACACAGTTAATGGACAGTACTATGCAGATCTTCTCACCAAACTAAGAAAGGTTGTGACCAGGAAACGAGGGATAATGCGCACTCAAAATCTTCCTTTGCTTCAAGACAACGCGCCCTCTCACAAAGCATGGCTTGTGCAGCTAGCAGCCAACGATTTGAATATTGAAATTCTTCCACACCCACCATATTCTCCAGATTTTGCTCCATCAGACTTTTTTCTGTTCTCAAATCTTAAAAAACAGCTGAAAGGAAATCATTTTGACAGCGATGAAGAGGTTATACTGGCATGTGATGACTGGTTTAGTTTGAAAAATAGGGTGTTCTACTCCCAAGGTCTTTTCAAGGTCAAGCAGAGATGGCAGAAGTGTGTCAATTCAGACGGTGCCTATATTGAAAAGGAATAAACACTATACAAAGTTTCAGCTCTCTGTGATATGTCCTTCATGGTCAGGCCCAAGACTTATGTCAATCCCCTTGTATATATATATATATATATATATATATATATATATATATATATATATATATATATATATATATATATATATATATATATATATATATATATATATATATATATATATATAAATATATTATATATATATATTATATAGAGATATATATATACTAGTGTAAAAGCCCGTCATAAGACGGGAATTAAATTCAAAAGCACCAGTACTTAACGGCAATTTTTCTTATTCAAAGGAATGTTTTTTAAACCACTGTGCATCACCACAGTACACGAACTACGTAGCAGCAGCGAGGATCCCAATGTGTGTATACGGGATCATAAATTCTGTAAATATATTTTTGTGCACACCGTCATTTGCGCATTCTTCTTTGGCAAGTGTTACTATTTTCGGGAGAATACATATTAGGGAAACAATACAGTTAATGTCTAACTTTCAACCAAAGTTGCGTCCCTTAGCGGTACGCACTGACAGAAAAAGCTGGGATTTTATATATAGGATACTTATAACATTATGCTGAGTAATAAAACTCAATACTGACCAGCTGGTAAAAATTACCTACATTTCTAGAAATATAAACGTGTAGAAAGCAAAATAATGTTCCTAATTAACTAAAGCACACCAGACCATGGTTAAAAGAAGCGTGCCTCTGGAAAATTAAGACAACCTTGCTTTTAAATAATTTTACAAAATAGAAAGAGCATTGTGCAGTGATAAATTAATAGTGAAAACTTGTGGGCCACTATTCAGTATTACCATAATTTTCTTATTTGCCTTTTAAGTAGTATGGATCCACCACTGCTGATGGCCCCTTTGACAAAACCTACGACAAAGCCTAGACTTTGCCAGAGGTGGTTCCTGTAGCTATTTATGTTACATGATGAAGTTGCCAGTCCCATTCGCAAATTCATATTAGTCGCCTTTTACGACATGCATGAGGTAGCAGTTGTCTTATTCTCTCTTTGCCTCATCGGAGACCCCCTTCCTCCCCCCCCCCCCCCCCCCCCCCCCCGACTACATGGGGCCTCTATTCAGCATAGGTTTATAAAACACATTATCATTTCCAACAACGTGACATAAACGACAACAACATATATTGTATATCATATTATAGACAATGCTGTGTATAGCTGTCAAAAAGGGGGGGGGGGGGAGCGCGAGTGGGGGTCCTCTATAGAGACGAAGAAGGATTAGAACCACTGCTCCCTCAGACATGTCGTAAGAGGCAATTTATGTCAGTTTGTAGGTCACTTCATGAGGCAATTTATGTCAGTTTGTAGGTAACTTCATGAGGCAATTTATGTCAGTTTGTAGGTAACTTCATGAGGCAATTTATGTCAGTTTGTAGGTCACTTCATGAGGCAATTTATGTCAGTTTGTAGGTCACTTCATGAGGCAATTTATGTCAGTTTGTAGGTCACTTCATGAGGCAAAACAAATTGCTACAGAAACCACACTGATAAAATGCACCAAGTGATTTGGCACCGGGTTACTGCAGGTGGTTGTCTCATGGTCCTTAAGGAGCGTGTCACGAAATGGATTTAGGACTAGAGACTGTCTACATATAGTGACAAGACAATAGTAAGAAGAAAGACTGAAATGATAGATTCAGATAGAAATATAGTGCAAACTGTGAAAGTTGAGACCATTGGCTCCGAGGTTGAGAACCGAGGTTGATTCTTTCCTCGCCACTTCGGACGTTTAAATTGCTATGGCCTCGAACCACCTCTAACTACCCTATGGGGATAAGGTTCAATTAAGATTCACAAACACCAAGGTACAGACAACATATAGCTACTGTACTAAAGGAAATGACTGATGCCAGCTACAATTTATACAAGTTTATTATACACCTATAAACAACAAACATATGCATGTCCCTTACATCAAGTGCGAGGATGCACTCCTGAAACAAAAGCAAGCACAGTTAAAAATGCATCAACCCCAACCCTTCTCCCACAATTGCAACCTGTATGGAGAAGAAGGTAAGGTTAACTGAAATGAACTACACTGCACTTGATGTCGCCTACACTCCAAACTAGCTGTTCTAAATTCTAACTCTAACTCTAAGTCCACTGATAGCTGGAACGACTGCGAAGTGACTACACAATCTCTGCACAGACTTCGGTTCTACACAGCCTATCCTGGAATCTCCTGAACACAACTAACTGCACCTCTAAACTTCAGCAGCTGTCCTCTGCTATGATTCACCAAAACTAACAGTTCTGCCTATCTGTGCTGACTTCAGTAGAGAGAATGTTTACCCTATCTCTCTCCACTAACTCTGGACTTGATGACTGAGGTTTAACAGAACCCCACTGGATTCTGGACTGGAACTGTAGCGGACTTCTACCACTCGGAAATTACCTGCCCGAGTACCTATTAACTGGGCTGTCGGCTTTATTATGGCGCCGTGAAGAAACGAACACACTCCTCCAAACTTATCACACCGCTGGCAGCCTGCCAAATCTGCGTGTGTAGCGCGCGTCCGAGCTCAGGATTTATCCACAAAACATCCTATTCGCTGGAAAATGTCTTCCCCTGGGTGGGAAAACGTATTTTCTTCCTCTCCGTCCACTACTGGCAACTAACGTAAAACCCTTGCGGTTCTGCGAATGCCCCAACTTTGCCGTGGGAGAAATTTTGTGGTCTCAAAATTCCGCTCTCATTCCCACAAAAAGCCCGCACCTGCTGTTTAGACAAAAGCAAAAAAACAAACAGCTAAACAAAAACGTTTAATACTCTATTACAAAAAATAACAATTAACTTCCTGACAAACCCTTAAGGCTTTAACACTTAAGTCTCCCCCGTCTATAATCAATACGGCTCCCCTACTCTGTGCCGGTAGGCACGACCATACAAAATCATGGAAACAAAGTCCGCTCCCTCCACTGAGCTCCCTTCTCTACCTGAGCCCACAAGGTAAACATTGGCTAACCCAGATCACCTGTTCTGCCTGACTAACTCCGAGCAACAACCATATTTTCAATGGCCCGTCTGGGCAGACGTACTGTGGCCTACTTCTTACGCTGACACTAATGCCGTAATGTTTAACACAACTAAAACTAGCCTTCTCAAGGAATTCCTAAAATTCCCGTCAATAATAGTAATCACATTCAAAATGAAATACAAAATTTTTCCCTTAACATAAATAAATGTCATCTCCATCTTCTGAATACACAGGAATAACAAAGCACAATCAATAACCTATAACCCTGTTTTACGCTAGCATCTACATGCCGTCAAAAGTTATACATAACCCCTGGTTATCAAATTGAAAACCCCGTTCGGAATGGGAACCCGTTCAACCACGTGTTTGTAAAT
Source organism: Oreohelix idahoensis (assembly GCA_024509875.1). Lineage (NCBI taxonomy): Eukaryota > Metazoa > Mollusca > Gastropoda > Stylommatophora > Oreohelicidae > Oreohelix > Oreohelix idahoensis. The sequence goes on from JAMPIV010015631.1 coordinate 91,683, forward strand.
TTTTATGACCACGGGCTTATCTCCCCCTCGTCCCTCTGAACGTCGTATCAATAACAATTCCGTAACCAACGCGCCCACGCGCTTCCAAATTATGCCTCTTTCACTCCCGTCCACAGATATATGCGTAACTATATAAATAGCGAGCATCAATACTCTCACTAAAATCACAAATAGAAAAAAATACACATTACGCGCTCCCGACTATTCTGTAGATAAATAAAATTCGCAGAGATGCGAGTTTCTCTCTCGTCCCTACCGACTTTGCAATAATACAAAGCGGTGATATCTCAACTTTTAAACCATGCCGCTATTCTTTCAACAAGGAATTAAATGGACCTAGTTTCTCATGTCTATCACTCAGATCGAATTGATGGCTCTGGAGTTAAGAATTAAATTAAACTAAACTGCCCAAAGAAACTTAAATGATCGGCTAGGACTAGAAAAATTAAATAAAGTCCTCACGCAAAAATTCATGCTTACCAAATCTCGAATGTCCAACTGAAGGCAATCGACAATTTGCTTCTGGCACCCGGCTTTGGCAATTAATTTTCATTAAAGAAAAGAAAAACTATGAAATATAGGCCTTTTTATAATCAAAGCCCCCCACACGCGCCGACTTCGTGACGTCATATGCGCGGCGTGGTCGTGGCTTTACGGGAAGCCATCTGGGGAGAGCTCTGCATTTCAACTGCAGTTCTCTCTCAGCCAATTCAGAACCTTAGATCTTTCTGATGCAACCAGTGGTCCCCTGCTACCAACAAAGAACCGGGAATTGGGTCTAGCCCTATAATACTGCGGGGAAATGAAGAAGCAAAAATGGCCGCAAATAATTTAACTCCCGAAAAATGCGTATATGGCCACGCAATATCTTTAAAAAAAAAGACAATCTGGTGCCAATCCTGATCTAGCATCTATAATCTTTCATCTTTCTAGAAAAATACTGTCTAATTCCCTACACCCCCATTCTAAACACATAAATAATCTTCCGGAAGAACCATAAAGCAGATGAGATCAAACTCCCTCGTGATCTCAGCATCTTGAAAAAAACGTAAATAATAGAAGGGAGAAGAACCTAAGAAACATGGAGAATTTTTTTCTGTATCCCTCCCAAAAATAGTGGAACATTAAAAAAATGCAAGGAGAAAAAGACATGGGCCATTTGAAAGACAGGATCTCAGTACTTTCGTCACACTAGGTTTCACATCACGGACCCGTCTCCCACCTTCGAAGATTGAGCATCGATCTCATTACTGAAATCTCTGTGTTTCACACGGCCCTTAAACTCTGTCTACAAGTCATGTCACTGGTCCTTATTCCCTCCTATTCATTGTTCTTATCGACCTTCCTCTTTTGCGTTTCCTCCTTCCTCCACTCCTAGAATGAGCTCCTATGCTCCGTTGGGAGAGTTGATCTCTCTTCAGACCAAACTTCCACATCTACCATGTCTGTTCTCCAAACTTTCACTATGCCTATGACCGTTAAAGGCTTACCTATCATATGCACCGGCTTCATTTCTTACCATTCTGTGCACATTCTACAATGCGCTCGTCAACCTTCTGTGAATCTCTACAGTCCTTGGAAACTCATTAATCATTACGGGTTCCTCCTCTCAACAACCATCCATTCACATACATTTATCCACATTTCTCCTCACTCAACTCAAATAATCTTTCTATTATAACGAACAGAGTGTCTAACCCTAGGTATAGTCCACACTCTACCCAATTATTTCCATTCCCTTCTCCCTACATCCTTTCCTATTAACTTTAACATCAAACCCACCCCCAATACTCTTTCCCATCCACCGTACCACCCCCCACTGCACAATCCCAATAAGGCCTTCTTTTCCTGACTCAAAACAACCCTCCCCCCATAAACCCCCCCTCCCCCGCCCCACCACCCCCACCCCCATACCCCCTCGCACACTACAACCCCCCATAACAACCTACCCCAATCCCACCCTACCCCTCTAAATACATTTACACCTAATTCCATATACACCTTCCATTTACTAACCATCCCTTAAAACTCACCACTAACTCACTTTTCTAACACAATCTCAACCCCCCACCACCTTAACCCCATATATATCCCACCCCCCCAATTCCCCCACACACCCCCAAAAACCCCCTCCCCCCACCCTACCTAACCTCTAATAAACCATTACCCCCCTCACAATCTATAATATTTTCCACCAACCACCCCCACTTCCCCCTTCACCCCCTCACCCCCCCACAACCCTAAATCTACCCTAATCAATTAAACCACTTCATTTTCTCACCCAATCATTATAATTCCCACACATCATACCTTCCTCTACACAATATCATTCAATCCTCATCATTCTATTACCTAAATCCCACATACCACCTCACAATACCTTAATACCCACCCAATCATTACTTCTCAACACACCCACTTTTTCCACCAACCCTCCCCCCCTCTAT